>CM027082.1:25165746-25363246 GCA_015343265.1 Pao palembangensis | reverse complement strand
ACAGCGGGCCTTTGCAGCAGGAGCCCGAGCGTGGATGGCGTCCGCAGGGTCGAACATTTAACATCCCTCCACCAAACAATGGCCACCAAGCCTGACTGGTCCCACTACTGGACTTACTGGCGCTCACGGGGGATTTTGCAGGTGCGGATGCTTCGTCTGAAGATGTGTTACATTATCATGCTTCCCCCCCCCCAGCCCCAAACACCACCATGAAGTTGTGTTGACTTTAATTGGAGGCCCCTTGATAAGCGCGCTTTAAGACGAGGTTTGAACCATCCTGGACGGGTGGGGGGGGTGAGTGGGGGTGTTGACTGTTGGGGTTGTGGGTGGGGGGGGGTGCTTCGCGGACCTGCGGCTCTTTTCTGAGAAGCAGCGCGTTAATTTGCGCTGTGTCAGGGTGTGTGCGCGCTGAAAGGAGGGCTGGAGAAGGACGCACGGAATCCATTTCACCTGGACAAAGACACCCCGAGAGCGCCGACCGAATGTGATATTTTAATCTGCCTGTCATTTTGACTTTCTTCAGCTGCTTCTCCTCCTCCCCAGAAAATGAAATAAGCTCCGCGTGGATGCAAAAAGACAAATCGTGCGTGTTCCTCGTGGCTGTGTTGTCGATAAAACCTCCTGCTTTGACCCGTTGCCTCCAGCGGTGACATTTCATTTGACTGAAGAAGGTTTACAATGTGTCAGTGAGCACCCAAACGGGATAAAGGAATTATTCTTTTTTTTTTTCTGTGTGCGCGCGCGCGCTCGTTCTTTTGTTTTGTTTCGCTTTTCTTATAATTAAATTGATGAACAGCAGGATGTGTAATTTTTTATGACGTTACGCTAAATACAAAAACACCACATTTATTCAAAAAATGGTATAATGTGTAGAATATAGCATTTAAATATGCAGAATTACATTAACTATTAGCTTTGAAGTCACTAAAAATATTTCTACCATTTGTGAGAAAAGGTTTCGCGCTAAAATTGCACACTTTGTAAAATATTGCTATTAAAATCGTTTAGTCTTTGATCAGTGAGTAAAAAGCAGCGAAGGTACAGGATTATGTGCTGTAAATACAGTCCAATAGGAACAGTCCCACGGCCTAAATAAATAATAAAAATAACACGTTTAAATTTCCATGGACCTGCTCAACATTATCACACAGTTCTGTTCTATATAACTGAGATTATTCTTTTACATATATTGAGCTAATTTATTAGAATATAAGGTAGAGAATAGATGGATTTCTCTTCCACCACATCCCTGTTTATCCCGCATACCGGAGATTAATTACCATGCATCAGACCTGCCGCGCATTGCTTCACACGCTCCCCTCCGTCTTTTTTTTTTTTTTTTTTTTTTTTTTAAGCCAACCTGAATTATTATTTCCCCGAGAATGCATATAGAAACAAGGTCTTACCTGAGGCTGTGGTTTGTGTCAGATCCCTGTGCAGCGCGCAGAGCTAAGCGGCTCCGGACTGAGCAGCGAGCAGACTGCCGGTAGATGGGGGCTGTTCCTCGTTTCTGAGCTTACGGTTCCAGTTGGAGCGTCAATTAAAACGCAAGGAATTTAAATATTCCACTCCCGTCTGCAGGCAGGCGGCCCTCAGCGCTGCACCGCGCTGCATGCACACAACGCGCAGAGAATAGGAAGGCATGAGCCAATGGCCTCCTCAGCACGGCGCTTATAATGTCTGATGTGGCCAGGAATTAAAGTCATATCAGTTACAGTTGGAGGGGGGGGGGGGGGTTCCCAGTGAAATTCGGTGTTTCACTTCCCTTTATTCGGTTTATAGATGATGATGATGATGATGATGATGATGCATGAAATCAGACTGAAATGGTGAATTCAGAAAGTTCAGGTGTGCTTTTGTCATCACTTATTGCACAATTTCATGTGAAAATCACACGAGTTTTGTTGTAATAATAATACCAATACAGGTAGATTATTCAACCTAATGAGCAAAGTCAACACAATCCAAATTATGTACATTCATAAAAGTGCTTTTGTAGTTACGTTTTTTTGTTTTTTTTTTTAAATTGAAGGTCGTTTCTATATATATTCTTTTAAACTGAAATCGGGCAGTGGAAATTATTTTCCTAAAGCAGCAACACCGTGACAATCGCTGCACATCTTTGGGGAAAAAAAAGTTGATGAAGTCAGATTCATGAATTTAGCATTAATTATGTTCCAATCAATACCTGTCCTCCTGCTGGAACTAATAACAAATAAAGACGCATAGCCGATTAAATATTTATCATTAATATTCAATAATGAAAATTGAATGTAAATATTAATGTGGCATAATGCCCCTGCTCTCTATTGAGTTTTCCACAATTTCACATTTTTATTGTAGTAATATTGTTTCTTCAGTTGTTTGCGTGAAACGTCATCCATCCTGGCAGACACAGCAACAGAGCTACACTTTAAATGATGCACTGAGGAAAGAATATAAAACTGTTGTGTGTGTTAAGCACTTGAATTCTATTTACATGTTATAGAAAAAACAGGATGTCTTAAAGGAACTCACCCTTGCAGAACAATACACTGAGGTATATGGATTTCATCTGACAACAAGTGAATGCGAGACTGGGAGTGCGCACTGGGGATGAGAGCAAAGAATGACAATTAATTACACCTCTGTACTGCTTGCATAAATGATCATGTGCCTCGGCGCTAACAGTCATTTTGCTTTGCTCCTTCCGCCTGGGCTGACATCACAATGTATCTCATCAATAATGCAACGGCGCTGAGATCCATTTCGCTGTGTGCCGCGACGCGCAGCCCTCTGCGCGCATGATACACATGACTCTGCAGCGGTGAGGCCGCGGTCACAGCTTCAGCCAGGGATGCCTGCCTGGCCTGCGTGCACAGCTCCCAGGGCATGGTGGTTAGATTACCGCGCATCCAGGGTTCATCTGGAGTTATCATTTCTAGGTCACCTCGAGTGACACTCACAGGATCCGCCGCGGTGCAGGGAAACCACGGGCTAAACACCGACAGGATGAAGGAGAGGAGCGTGAAGGGGAAGGGAGGTGGGGTTGGGTTGGGTTGGGGAGGGTGGGGAGCAGGAACAGAGGGAGGAGTGGAGCGCCCAGGCTCAGTCACATGAGCCAGGCAAGGTGGGCGTGAGGACCGCGAGATATCCTGGAAATATTTGCATACACACAGTGGACGTGGCTTCAGAATTAGTGAGGAAAACATCAAGACGCATATTTAACCGCTAATAAAATGCACAACTGTGATGGAAAAATACGTCTTTGAGGCATCTCAATCCTCCCCAGGTCAATTTTTTTCCCTTTCTCTTCTAAGCAACACCCCCCCCCCCCCCACACACACACACCACACACACAACCCCCCTGCACGCACCCCCCACCTCTTCCTTCGATCTAGTCCCTGCTCTGCTCTGCTGGAGCTCAAATCACAACCCTGGTCCCTGGCAGATGGAGGATAGGAGTGAGAAGCTCTTAACTAGCCAGCCTGAGCCTCTGCTCTCTGCACACCAACTGCTGCCTCCCCTCCCTTCCTCCCCCACTGCCTACTGCCACCTCCACCCACCCACCCCCTCCTCCTCCTCCTCTTCCTCCTCTAGGGACAGAGTATCCTCCTGGGGAATGGTACGCGTATTAGTCCGTATCTGGCCACACTAGAAAGGACATGGAAACATAATAGATGGATGTTCTTTATCGCTGTCTAACCTCGCAGGGCAGAGCAGCTTTTTCATAGATGGTGGCTCTGAATGATGCTGCGTCGGGTCTCAATGCGCAAACACTTTCTTTCTTCCTACATCACCTGCTCATTCATTTCAGACAGGAGGACAAGATAAAGTGGAGGCGAGATTCAATCAAAGCCGGAGCTAAATAATGACCCCACCCCACCCCAACCCCTTACTTCTAAGTCAAGGGGAAGTCACATGACTGAAT
The DNA here is from genome assembly GCA_015343265.1 of Pao palembangensis. Classification (NCBI taxonomy): domain Eukaryota; kingdom Metazoa; phylum Chordata; class Actinopteri; order Tetraodontiformes; family Tetraodontidae; genus Pao; species Pao palembangensis. The sequence goes on along the minus strand of CM027082.1, from coordinate 25,359,336 downwards.
ACATCCTGGAGGGGGATCAACTGGCTAAAGAAAGTGCTCCTGGGGCGCTTGGGTGCCTGCGACTGCTGCCGGCTTTCATCTGGGCTCATCTGGCGGTGGCCACTCGGCCTGGCATGAGCCTGACCACCAGTTGCGGTCTGGGGGAGAAACCGCTCCTCTGTGCTATTTGCAGCCATGTCTGTCCAAAGGAATCTGGTGCCCTGACTGTCATTCAGTGGCCGTGTGTTTTCCTATCACAGGGATGGGCTTGTCCATATGACCACTGTGAAGGCTGCTGCCCTGAGGCGAGCTGACATATTCTGTGTAGAGAGACCAGACGTTGATGTAGTGGCTGCTCAAATGCTGCTTGAATATCAAGACAAATGTGCGCGTATACACATGTGCACACGCCCACAGACCTTCAAAGCGGTGCCTGGCCAATTGCTGAGAGTGATGTTCCTTTCAGCCATCATACGCCTGACACTCACCGTGGTTTTTTTCCCCCCTCTCTGCCAGGCCTATGTCAATTCCCGGCCGCTCTGGCCAACAGTGATGGAGACGCTGGAACTGACTGCGTTTGGGTCCACTGGCCGGAGGGCTGGTGCGTGTTTGAGGGTGGGGGTTTTGACAGAGAAGCTTCTTGGCCTGTCAACTGGTTGTGACTGGAGTCTGTCTGGTCACAGTTCCAAACTGGACTGCTCTGCCTCTTTCTCTGCGGCTAGTGTCACCGGCCTGCAGAAAGGCACATGGTACATAGCTGTCGCTCCGCGCAGCATATGCTCCTGCTGAAGGTCAGAGATGTTCAGTCCAAAACGCCTGAAATAAACAACACGCACGTCTGCTTGGCTGAATTCAATTTGTACAAGTGTGCAGGGAAAACAGGAGCCATTAGCAATCACAGACCCAGAAATGTAATTAAATTGTAAACATCCTTTTTTTTAATCTACTTTGCGTGTGAGGGATGGAGTGATGGGATCATTTCCCATCTTTTAAATTGTGTTACATTATCCTGGTGTGTATGAAACGTTTAGCAACACATTACAATTTAATTATGTTTTTTACCAAAAACTGAAACTCTCTTTTTTTGTCGCATGTATTTGTGTTTTCAGGATAGAGTATTTAAAAATATTAGCAGTTTTATTTTTTTGACAATTTAAAATTCAGCCAAATTCAGCTGGGCTAAATGTGTTAGTGGCCTAAAATGTGTCTTTTAAATAATAAAAAGCAGATATTAGCGTGCATCTGCAAGAGAAACCTGAAACAAAACGTTAATTTCCAGACTATTATTGTAGAAAACAGGGTTGAAATTCATGCAATATTCTCTATGAATGTGTCAAAGGGAATTCCTGTGTTGTTTGTCTCAGCCAACAACTGCTAAACACGAAAAAAAAAACCCAAAAAAATCAAAGAGTGCCATCACTAGATTGGGAGGACATGGAAGGATGAGGCAGCCATGAAAGTTGGCCTATTTCATGGTCAGGCTGCGGGACTGTCGAGACCCTGAATGGCAATGCATCTACTTAATGTGACAGACAAGTCCCCAGGCAAAAGCGCAGAGCCGCAGCAGGCAAGCGGGCCCAGGTACTTGACGAGTGTGACACCTTCACCATCCCGCTGCAGAAATGTTGCTGCTGCACGCTCCGCTGCCTCGCTTTAAGAATAACACCAAATAAATTCGCCTCTCATCCGGCCCGACGACGCGTCCGCGAGATCCTGTCCTCCCCAGCACTGTTGGGATCATGACTCTCCTTGTAGCCGCTCGCCGGGCTTTGCTACGATCGCTAAACACTCGCCTTTGGGACGCACCTGCCGGGGAAAAACCACGGCAGGATTCCACGGCAGACAGATCCTCTCATCCCGACATTGTTTGCCCAATCAGGCAGAGACGGACGAACGTGTGTGGCAGGTTCCGAGCCGACGCCCAGAGGCATCGCTCGGCCTAACCACAAAAATCGCCATCCAAGTGGCACATCTTTGCTGCTGCTGCACTCTTGCGTGTCCAGGTGGAGCACGATGAGCGCTTGACCTCGCCTTGCACCGTTTCCGTGGGCTACTGCGCAGTGTTTAATGCAACCTTTATTCTCCATGAGCCTATTAGGAGCCACAGGGCGTTCTGAAGGAGTGAGCCCATTCATGTGTGTGTCAAAGCCTGAGCCGTTCTACTGCAGTACTGGGATGGGAAGGCCCAGCAGTTCATTAGGCTGCGGCTCAGGAGAGGAGCTGCGGCGTAGCTTGGCGCTGCCAGGAGGCTGAACTGTGAATCCTGTGGGAAGGGCTGCTGTTGATGTCCATGGCATGTTTGTTAACAGCCTGATTCCATCAAGTGGTGTAAAAGCGGAGCAGCCAAGTACAAGGCCTGACCTTTGGCCCCTGCTTATTTTTACCAACATACCGTTTCAGTCAAAGGTAGACAGTTCAGTCGAGCACTTGTGTGAGTGTAAAGGATGCTAATATTCACGCGGCCATACATTTAGAGAAGGAAATAACAAGAGATGCAAAGCAAAAGAGCAAGTCTTCGTCTGACTGTCGATGGTTACTTTCTCTTTTGTGCCCTTTATCTTGAGGGCAGAGATCTGAAATGCTCTTTTAGTTTCATCTCCATACTCCCACAACCCTTGTAACTGCATCAGAAGAACAGAACAACACAAAATACCACAGAAATGAGCAGCAGAGCTTGAAGGCATTTCATTGGACGGCGCAAAAAAGCCCAACAACACTGCAAAGTATAACTAAATAATAATGATTCCAAGGAATCGTGAAGCTTCTCGTATCTGACCTGCTCGTCTCTGCGAGAATGAAAACGATCCTGACAGTCATTGTGATTCAGTGGATGTAGCTATTTCACCGACACCAGCCGTATTTCATCATTTACCGCAAAAAGAGGTATAAATAACGACACCGTGGCTTCCACTCCTGGCAGACATCTTCCTTTTGTCATGATGGTCTACACATAAAACAAAGAATTATGGAGTTTCCTCTTCGCAGAGTCCTTCACGTTCACTTGGCCATACGGACACTGGGGGAGAAAAGAACAGGATTCAGCCTCGGAGCAGCGCCACGTGTGGCAAGACAGAGAGGTAGAGACAAGAAGAGACAGAAGGCGGGAAGACCAAACTGAGGTGTGCAGGATGAGGAAGGACTGGAGAGAAGGTGGCCTGTAGATCTGGATGGAGCTGAAACGCTAATGTGACCAGCAAAGTCCAGATGCAAGCTCCGATTTGAGCTCTTTTTCCTTATTCTTTGTGATTTCTAGGAATTCTTTTGTATAAACTCACTAAATCTCTGTTTTACGTAACCAGGAAAGTAATGTCGGGGAATACATTCGCTGTGGGGGCCACATTGTTCAATTCTGTGCATGTGCAGAGACAAGAGACAAATTCTGCTCCGACTCTTCTCCTTCAGGTCACATGACCATGTGAAAGAGCGATTCTGGTTCTGACGTTACCTCTGAATGTGAAAAGAACCCAAAAGAATTCAATCTGAATGAGATAAAACTGGATTTGAGTCACGTCAGCTTGGTGATGGGTGTGTATAACCCCGTTGTTTCCTCACACATCAACAGTCTTGTGCTGCATGCCAGTTTATTAAACCCTGATATGGAATCAGGGCTTCAGCGGCCGACATGTTGGAGCCCACTAGACTCGTGACTATCGGAAGAGCACAGAATCTGATCCAAGAGCAAACAAAGAGCTCACATGTCTGCAGGCGCTGCCACAGCACTTCCCTCTCTGGAGGTGGGCATATTCTGTGAACACCTTGTACCCACTGGAAGGGTCGACGTACATCTGCTGCTTCGCCTGCACATAGTACACATACTATTATTTAATTAGAATAACATACAAAGACGTATTCTGGAGTGTGTCCCCTGCATACATAAACCGTATACAGCACATATACACCCCAAACACATAACATTACACTCGAACACACGTGTGAGACAGATTGCTTTGGGTCGAGGTGCAGAGGGGCTGGACGACCTCTAAGCACACAAACAGATGTAAGACAGTCTCAGTCCTATAATGTTACTAATTAATTAGTGTTGCCGTTTGTGTTGAATCCGCTAGGTGAGAATCTGCAGTGATTAACAGGCCGATGCTGTACTTTTTAGACCGACGTTATAAAACGATCTGGCCAAAAAACAGATTTTGGGAACATTTATTTTTGCCTTTTGTTCAAATGTTCAACTCATTCAGCCACACAAACACCTTCCGCAAGTGGGAGACGCTCAACTCCTCTGCCGTCCCTTAGGAAGTTCCAAAATGTCATCTCTCAGTCTGTTTCAAACTGAGAGCCCAGTAGTTGGGGAGCTCTGACAGGCCATGAAGGGAAAAAGGCCCCGGGCCTTTCGGTGACACGGCCTGTCATTTCACATGGCGTCGCAGGGCCACATAGTGAAGCTGGCATAGCGGCGCCCCCTCTCTGCATTGTGCTTTTCCCACCCTGGCCCTACCAGGCTCCTCAGGTCGCAGCCAACGTGCCTCAGCTTCATCTGCACTCAGGAGCACAATATTTACAACAGATACGCCCGCAGGCCTGCAGAGTCGGTCGCCGGCACAGAACTCGCTGGCTCTTTGGAAGATGTGGTGAATGGGATGGATCTGACAGAAACGATGACCATCATTACCTGTACTAGTCAACTAGCGGTGAAGTACAAGCGCTCCCTGTTTTCACGCCCAATAGGAAAAATGCTTTTCTGGCACGTGACAGCTGCAAACCGTCATCTACCTTGTTTATCACACATTAGTTCTTGTCAAATCAACAAGTAAATGACTAAAGTTAAAACAGTGCTGAACTCTGCTATGTGGAATTCTGACCCCCCCTACTTCGCAATAGTGCATCAATAATCGGACAGTTTGGACTGTGGTGGGATTCCTTTAAATTTGGAATGACAGGATAAATCTGAATATCTTCTATTTATTAAATTGACAATGAACGTGCCTGTTGGGTATTAGTAAGGGGTAATCAGACTGAACAAAGTTTCCTAACGTGCTTGATTTACCTGACACGCCTGTCTGTGGAGGTGATGGATGGTCAGCTCTTCCTCTGTGAACCTTCTGCCCGGCGGTCGGTTTTCTCCCTCCGAGTTGCTGCTGCCTGCCAGCGGCTCTGCTGCGCTTCTGTCCGCGCTCCTCTCCGAACACTTCACCGGGTCCGAGCTTTCTTCTGAGGGATTCGTTACCGACATGGTTACAGGTCGTTGATTACACCGCATACACAGGAAAGGGAGTCTGCTGATGAACGCTCTGCCCGGATAATGCGAGTGAATCATGCTCGCGTAAAACATCTGCTTGAAATGTTCTTTGGTTTACACAGAAAGGGGCATCCCAGATCAACTACACTGATCGGTGATAATGGAATAAGTTAATCTCACACACTACTTGTACTTTGTGTACATTTGCCTCCCTCTCACCGGCCCATGGACAGTCTCTTTACTTCCTCATTTGGTATCATGTGACCAGCGCGTCACTGCTCGCCTGAACAGCGCCCCTACTGTTCACATCACCGCAGTTCCCGTTTGGCAAGAAAGAATTTACACATTCCTGAAGGTTGCACGGTGAGAAACAATAAATTAACAAGTCAACAGAGAAAAAAAAATCGAACATCGAGATAATGACGCGCAAACACATTTTAAGGTAAAGTAGTAGCTTGGACCAACTGCAAGGTTGATGACTGGTCATTAATGAGTCCTTTCAAGGTTATCCACTGCTGTAAGCCACCTCTGATGATGAGTCCACCGCGGAATTCTGGATAATGAAAGCTGACAAGTGTCTTTTGACTGACACTCAGGGGTCAAATTACCCACAGTCAAATTACACATAGCTGGTTAAAAGAAATATTCGATTGTCAGAAGAAACCTTGTGCAGTCATCCTTTACTTTCATATGTGGATTACTGTTTTTTAATATAGTTAATGCACTGGATTTATGCAGAAAAAAAATATTTATCCTTAAGCTCCATTTTACCCCTCACCCACATTTGGTCATGGTCATCTTACTTCCAACAATATTATGTGTTGGATTCTTGTAAATAAAAAGGCTACAGTAAATCAGGATAATACTACTGTGATGAGTAGGACCCAAGACTAAGCATACGAGGGTCTCCACTTGAAAGTACCTTCTGACTGGTCTGCATTTTGTTTGATTGGACTCATAAATTAAAACATTAATCACATCATAACAATGTGTTTGGGAAATAAATACACTAAAAGTCTCATCTCATAGATATCTGCTTGTGTGACAGCTATGGCAGAGCAGATAATTTCCACAATATGCTGAATAATGAAAGTAACATGGCTTTGATTGATCAGCTCTTCAAGGCACGTTTATTTCTGTTCATTTATTTCTACTTTTAAAAGAAAGCAGCCAACACAGCAAAGGAATTTCATAGTACAGAGGCCAGATTCTATTACACTTACATGCTCAAATATGCATATATTACCCATAAATACTTAGACAGACATCTAGAGATGCTGTATGGGGCGGTGGTAGCTTGGGGACTGGGCTGAGAGGCAGGAGAGGTTCCAGAGCGCCTCCAGAGCACTGCTAAGGTACCCTTGAGCAAGGTTACCAAACTCCCTGTCAGGGGCAGCCTACTCACTCTCTGTCACCTCTCTCTAAATGCACATGCATGTGTGCTTCGTGTGTTTGTAATAACAAAAGGAGTGTGTGACTGAATTTCCTCTTGTGGGATTAATAAAGTATAGTCTCTTTCTTCTTACTCTTCTGTACTGCATATACACATCAGAGACTGAAAGATGCGCTCAAGACAGCACAAACCGAGCCAAAACTTGGAAAATAAGTGTTTAACCTAAATTTGGGGCATTTGTTATTTAAAGAGCTGATTATAGAGAAACAGAGCAGCAACAGAAAACTGTCACTTTTCCTTTTTGTGAGGTATGGGAAAGTGTTAACATGGATTTGAGGCTTTGAGAAGAGACCTTGGAGGTGAACGTAATCTGAGCACAAGGTCAGAGATGTGGGATGGGGCTTTGCTTTTACAAACCTTGTGAGTGATTAATTGCATTACTGACTAATTGCTGAGCACTGGAGTCAGAAGTAAAAATACAGGATTCATACAGGAAGGACATGTGTTTCAGTTTAGTTTTCTCATGGTAAGTGTACAAATAGGTTTCATTAGCCATATTAATGTCAAGATCTTGTCCTTGTTGAATAACTGCTGCTCCATCCATTAAAAAAACCAAAAACAAATCAAAAATCATAAATAGTAAAACAACAGTTTTTTTTTTTTTTTTTTATGCAAGCAGCTACCATTTATTTTGGAAGGCTTAACTGTTAGTTCCTTTGGGATTGAGCTCCTTAAGGCTAGATCATCCACAATTATTGAATTAATAATGGCGTCTCACTGGGAAACAGGAAAAGGATGAATCATCCGGCTCAGGTCTGCCTACACTATCATGCTCCTTACTCATCTGAAGTGGAAGGGAGGAAGATGCTGCAGGCAGAAGCAACACCGGCGGCGGCGGAAAGGCAGCGGTAGCGGCAAATGCAGCGGCGGCAGTCGCGGCAAGGTACGCGTCATTTGACGCGCTGACGTCACTGAGGCTTTGACAGCGGCACTTCCTGGTGTGGCGTTTGTTGTGGGAAATAAACACGGTGCTGCTCACACTGGAGGTCCGGGCTGTGTTCACGGCAGACGGAAGGGCAAACGACCGTAACAACACTGCCCCTCCGAGCGCGATGTCGTGGCAGCTTACGACCAACATCCAAAAAGACTGAAAACGAGCCGAGAGAGAGCGGAAGGACGAGTGGGGAATATCTCCAGGCAGCCCGCAGAGAAGAGCCGCAGACAGCACGGAGTTGTCGCGATGTTGTAGCAAAACCATGGACAGCAGAATAAAGTAAGAACTCCCGAGTTTCACGTCAACGCACGCTCACGCTTCTTGGGTATAGTACTGTCAAGCTAACAGCTAACATCACCTGAACTGTAACTCGGAGGTGAAACACACGGGAATGTTTGGCGTGATTTTTCGCCCCCTCCAGCAGCGGATTTAACAGGCCAGCTGGCTCGACAGTATTTGGGTCAGTCTGCTGCCCTGCTGACCAGAGCAGCAGTTAGCAGCTCGGCTACACAAGCCGTCCAACTCACCGGTTACATGCGGCCGCGACACGAATCCCCTGTTCAAAGTTTGTCAGAGACAAAAAAAACTTATTTTTTTCTTCCACACAGAATAACAAAAAAAAAAAAATAGGCTGTTGACTGTCTACAACCGCTCTGTGCAGAAAACACATTTCTTGCCCTGGTTTGATTTTTCTAGAATTCTCTGGCTGATTCATTTTTGTTGCTTTTAGGGAGAACCCAGAAAGAACGTTTGAGCTGGTTCTTCAGGTGGCCTGTCCGACATCTGAGAAAGAGGGTAAGTGCTATTCTTTTTAGTAATTGCCCCAATATTTCCAGTTGACTTAGATAACAAGAATGATCTGAATTTCTGAGTAGCATCCATTAAAACTGAGGAGGTCTGAAATGTTTATTTAACCTTATTGCGACTAGATTTGATAATAGTTAATCTAATTATGACGGTGACCTTTCTGGATGACTGTGTTTGTGTGCTCGACAGCGGTCTTTTTGTAATACCGATAAAAAGATGGCGCACGTGCAGTAATTGTGAGGCTTTTCAAACAAGTTCTGGTGTGACATTTGCAGACTGAGACCAACAGAGAACTGCTGTGCTTGATTAAGCTCAGATCAATCATGCCTGTTAGGTTATTATGGGTCCTCTACAACGTCCCTCCAAGGGTTCGAGAAGGTCGCCACGCTCATTCGTGGCAGTGTGGGGCCTTTGCTGTAGCATGCATGCATTCCTTATTTATGTGGCTGATTTTGACCATAAGTTATCTTGTGGCAGTGTTCTCTTGAGACCCTGACATTAAAGATTGCTTTGGAACGCTCAGGCTCAGGTCAGCAGGGTTCGCCGAAGCCTGTTTACAGCGGTCACATTACAGCAGCGGTGGCCGGGACGAAAACTATTAAAGAAATTGCCTCTGCAAAATAAAGAACCCCCTTATGGTCTACTTTTATAAAGTATAGTGTAACCTACGCTTCACATCAATTTTGTGTGTCACCCATAAGTCTTGTACCCTGTAAAAACATTTTCTCTGCACATTACACCAGCTGTCTTACTCTGGCCCGTCAGGACTGACGTTAAAGAGGTGTTGTGTGGACGGTTCACTCGTGCAGCTGCTGAGCTGTCCAGAGTTGACTCAAACTTGTCCTTGGATCTCGTTCCAATTCCGTATTTTTCAACCCGACTCGTACTCCGTCGGCCTGCGCTGTAATAAGCGAGCCCCCCTCCTCTGCTTATGATCCAGGGTCAGATTCATATCCGGCCTCCGGCTCCCTGGAGCCCAGCTGCAGAGTGATGTTTGCACGCCCCTCAAGTCAAGTGGAATGTACACAACCAGTTCAGACATGTGATCATGTGAGCTGAAGTTTTAGGATAGGAGTTTACCGTAGGAACAGATTGACTGACAGGGGTTTTGTTAGTGGAGGTTAGGTTTTAGATGATTAAATTAGAAACTCGTCACTTTGTTTCTTTGGCTTTGGCTGATATGTGTATTAACGTAGATCCTTAATGAGCTCTCCAGACGTTGCTGTTACTCTTTGTGTTGGGTAGAAGGTATTAACCACCAAACCGTCTGAGTACTCCTATTGAATTCGACGGTGCTGTATTTTACTATGAGCTGAAAGCACCAGTATCAGTCATAATAGCTTAGCTATGATCAGCTCTGAAACCTCCAGTCACCAACCACAAACGAGCTGTTTTCTCTCTAAGCTGGTTATTAGAAACTCAGCCAAAAAACACACTTTATCTTCCCACTCATCTTTGCTGGGAAATAAACAATAGTGCAAGCAGACTATAATTAAATTGTCATAGCAACGTGGCAAAGAGCTGTTGACGGCTCTGAGAAGTGGCGGAGGGTTTTGCTTGCTCATATTCCTGCAATCTACTCGCAGATCAGGGAATCAAGATTAAATAGATGGATGTTGTTCTGCAGTTCTGCTGCTGTCTGTTCCATCTACCTGCAGCCCAGGCAGCATCACCGTGCTTTAAAGGTATTGACAGGCTGTCCTCTATTAGGAGTAAAGTCCTTGTGTGTGTGTGTGTGTGTGTGTGTGTTTAACTCTGGATGCGTTTTGCTGATGCTGCACTGCTGGCTGTTGTGCCGCCATCGCCACTTCCTGGATCTTCAGAAACTCGATCCATATGCAACAGCAAGACACGATGCCTGATTAATACAGCTAGTTCCATTTCACAAGAGCATAACGGCATGAAGACGAGTCTTTCTCACCATCAGAAGAAAAGAGCTGAACTTTATTCATGGTCAGCTGTCCCCCAGCTTCCTGTGTTGAATGTGTTTCACACCTCCCACCGCTGCACACCCGTACAGCACCACTGCAAACTGCTGTGTTTTCAAGCCTTTTTTCTTCTAAAGGCCTCTTACTTCTTAACAGAATAGATAGATAGATCACCTAATGAGCGTTAACATTTTGAATGGGAGCACTCAGGCCCTGCTGGTTATCACTAACCTAATTAATCAAGCAGTGATAAATGTAAAGATGAGCTTTCATAAACTAACGTCCCCATAACTAACATTTCATAACCCCGTCAGGAACCTTCAGCTCTACTGGTGGCGTATAAATGATGTGGCCACTGGCTTCTATAAATAGGAAGGGAGTTTTAGACAGTTTTGAAAACCCTTTTTGAAACGTCATCACATAAATAGTAATGTCAGCTTATGTTTTTTATTTTTTTCCTCAGGGTGTCATAACAAGAAGCGTAAAATTCTGAAGGTTCAACCTAGATGAACCATGAAAATAGTCCAGCGTTATCAGCTGTAGCCTGCGCTCGGCTCTGTTTAGACAACAGGGCCCACTAGAAAAACCCTTTAATTTTTGACGCTTTACCCATATAGGTCTGACTCACAGGTTTCGGCATCAGCCATTTTCAGCTCACCAGGGAGAAAGTTGTTTGCTGGAACGCCATTTAGGAAGAAGTTTAATTAACGGCGATGGCGCAGGTATAAACAGAAGCATGACATGGTGGAGATTGTGTCTCTTTAAAAGTGCAATTCCAGGAGAGCATCAACATTTATAAAAACAAAGTGTTGAAAAAGCTGAAAACAAAGCTCAGAGCTACAGTGGTGGTGGTGGTGGTGTTTGGACCTGGCCCCACACATCTAACCGTGGCTGTGTGAAGAGACACTGGCTCTTTTTCTCCGTGCAGGTCCGTGGAGACCTGGCCTCCCTGTTCAGCCACAGCTCTGTTCCACTTAGCTTTGTTGGCTCGGTGCTCTGCGGATGCTCGGGCTGCGAGCAAGCGTTGCCTGAGAGCGTGACTGGCATGCTAGCGACTAGCAGCCCTGGCTACATAAAGCCATATTGATGTGCTTCCAAGATGCTGCCAAAGCTAGCAGATGATGCCGACGCTGCCAAGGCAGTAGGTGGGGACAGATGCTACCTGTCCTCGCCTGCTGCCTCCAGCCAGATTGTTCCCAGTAACAAAGCTATAAACTTAATAGATCAGCATATTAGTTTTATAGCAACATTCATGCTGCAATTAGAGGACAGGGTGTTGAGGTTTAACTGTAAAAATGATGGAAAGCAAACCCCTATGAGGCCAGTCATTCTCTCCAAGCTGCTCCCTGCTTTTGTCCCCACTTATGAATATTTTATTATATTTATGTTTTTTATCACTATCCTGCTTACTTCGATGACCTTGGCAGACGGTAGAGATTATGTTTTGTGCATCTTATTTCTGAGACTGCTTCTTGAATACAACCGTATCTTTTTTTTTTTTTTTTTTTTGTCATAATACTTTAATTTATCAGTTCATATCTATCAGCAATATTAGAAAAAAGAAATGCATTTGCAGTGGTTCTTCACTTCCAAATGCATCTGTTGGTTCACCTGCCCGTCAAGCTTCACTTCCTTTAATTCTGCTCTGTGACCCGCTGTGACTCATCATCGCTCTTCGACACCCTCTTTTCTCCCCCCCGACTCAGCCTATTTCCTATTCTCAGCCTTCATACATGTGGTGCAAAACTCCCGCGTAGCAGAACTTTTAGAAAAGCTTGAACTCTGTAAAATGTCAGAATTGTCCCCTCAGCCGGTCCGGCGGTCTGATTGGATTCTGTGGTCATTGTAGGCTCTCACACAGATGGGGGGGGGGGCGCACTAGCAGATCTGATGGCAGCAAAGAGGGTGTTGATTGGTCATTATAGAGGCCACACTCCTCCGCTCACTTTCCTTAGAGGACCCCGGGGTCTCACACTCAGCTTGTCTCATGACCCTCCCACTTTTGCTTTACTTTCAGCCTTACGATCTGACTAAATTGGTACCTTTACTCGGAATCAGATATGACACCTCTCTTGTCATGTATCCGTTCCTGCTAAAGGAAATAGAGGAAGTGTCTAAACTTCCTCGCTGCGGTATATTAACGACCACAATTGAAGAAATCCCCTCCTGCGCTGCGTGCTAATGCTTTTCCACCTAAGACTATAGCGAAGCGTTTTTACGTTACACTCTTGTGCATTTCCTCTGTTTTTTTAGAACACGGGTCCCAGAATGAAACCTAATCCAGCCCCACTATCAGTATGCTGCAAGCTGTGATCTACATGCATCATCTGATCTGCCCTCTTTCAACCATATTTAGTAGAATTCCGATCTCAGAGTAGATTTTTTTTTTAAATGCTATCGATCGCGTTTAAGCTCGTCTGGCTCCAGAGTCCATCCCAGCTTCAGCGTGAAGGCAGCAGAGGTCACCGCTTCATTAGCGTGTTGACATCCATGCAGCAGCGCGTCTCGGTGCTCCACAATGGTCTGCTCCTGCTGGCGCGTGGAGCTATTTGTGCGTCTCTGCTTGCACTCACTCAGCCATTCAGCGGCTCTGAAGCAGCCTGCTGTTTACTGGCTCTGCTTCCAGGAGGGAAACTGTCAGCTTCACCACTGCAGAAGGATGCAAAGTGATGCAATTTTGCTCTGACTGGCCTCGGTTCAGAGTCAGTTCACATCAGAGGCTTCATGATGCTGCCTGTTGAAGACAAAGATCCATTCCTGTGAATAATATTTATGCTTCGGTCTAATCAGGTGCTATGTTTCAGCATAGCCTCCAGTAAAATTCTGTTTGCCGGCCCCCAGTGTGAGTTTATCTGTCTTTAGTCTAGATCAGTCACGTAAGAGTTGAGGGGCCTCGCAATAATAATGGTAGCATGTTAGCTCAGGTCGTTCTGTTGGCTCAGAGCTATTTTTCAGCCTCTCTGGCTTCAACCATCTCTGCTTCTTTTATCAAACATCCTGTGTTTTACCCATACTTTTCATCTGATGTCAACCTCTTTCTTTAGAATCACACATCTACATAAACAAAGTTTCTCACTACGAACACGGAAGAAGACGGAGATGTTCCGTGAAGCCACGCGGCCCTGCTTCGCGTGTGGTGGGGACAGAATGGGGCTGGGTGATGGAGGAGGTGCTGGGTATGCTGATGAGACGCTCCTAAAATGTGAAGCGGCGCTGGAATCTCCAGACGCGTTCTGTTTATTTGCGTGCGACCGAGAGCAGCTGCACGTTCCGCTGCGTGGAACGTGTGTGAGCGTTTGCGCCTGTGCACGCGACGGAGAGGCTGTGAAAGCTGCAGCAGCCTCATCTGAATTCAGTCATGCTGCCAGACTGGGAGAGCAGGGAGAGACTTCTAGGCATAGACGCTCACCGGCTATTTTTAGACCTCCGCTTCCCCCGGCGGGAAAGTGGGGAAGAGGAGCGACCTGATCAATGATTCAAAACGAGATGATTTTGATGAATGCAGAAAAGGCTCCTCACTTCACCTCCGCTCCTCTCGGAGCGTCGTTGTTGTTGTTGTTGTTGGCGGCGGCGGCGGCGGCGGCGTGTGCGGTATGTGTACCTTGGCAGATTAATTTATCCCCTTGTGGCCACTTTTGATTCGTGGTCCAGAGAAGAGTTTTACGCATTTGAAAACAAAAGCAAAGGCTAGGATTACGTCCAGCCGGATTTGAAAAGTGCTAGTGTCGTGATTGAGGAAGAGCTCGTTTTAGTATCCATGGCTGCCAGCACGAGGCCAGAAGTGTGTGTGTCCAGCACAGATGGCACAAGCATCTACAAGCATACACACACATGCATGCCTGCACAGATGCAACCAAATATTGCGAGTCATACTGCCATGATTGGCGGCTTCTTATGCAAGTAATACCCATGTGGCCTAGTTTAGCCCACAAATGAGCAGGATTAGCGCAGCGCCACTTACCTGTGGCTTTGGTGACGTTAATCTTTTGTAGTCTGGTAAATTGGATTTTCTTTTTTTTTTTTTTTAAAGAAAGCTCTCCTCAAATATATGTAGACTTTTGTGATTCTTCTGTGGAGCTTTTTAAGGATAGCTTCTGGCCATATTAAAGGAGACCCCTCTTCCGCCGAGGTTTTCCCGCTTTACCTGTGAATGTTTTTGGACTTAAAAAGCACAAACATGCCTTGATTGGAAGCACACTGGGCGTCTTGCGTATTTAATACGTGCAGCTTGTAGCAAAGGAGGCGTAATTCACTCCGCAGGGCAGGATGGAGGATCTTCCTTCAAGCTCTGTTCTTAGATGAACAAATAAGCAGATAATAGCTGAGGTTGTTTACACTGGGCGTGCTTGGCTTCTGGTCTCAGGGAGCAGCTGACATGCAGACTGATGCAAAATGATCCAGAAGACCAATGATGAAAAGGCAGGAACGTGTTTTGCCCGGCAATTAAGGGAATCAGCCTAGTTATTGACATGGTACAAGTGCTGGTGTCCTGACATGTAGACTGCTGTCTGTCCGTTACGCCCTCATTTTGTGGTCGGGGCCAAACCCAAGTCAAGCAGAACTAGTGCTAGGAGCCTGTCATCTCAGTTCCCGTCCTCGCTGTTTACACGTCAACAGCTACGCCCCCAGGCTACGTCTCTCCACGCCTGTGTCGCCCGATGCCCAACAATTACAGTGAAGATGATGCCATTTACGTGCGTGTAGGGGTCCTACTGGCCCTTCGTTTGGGTTCTGGCCTATTTTTCGAGGAAATTTAGGTCAGTTTTGATGCTGCTGCGAGTGTCTGAGACCATTTATCATTGCAAATCATGTAATTCATCCACGGTGTCTTTGTTTTCAACCGCCCCCCCCCACCCCCACCCCACCGGACACACACTGATGCGCTTCCCACTGTCAGATACTCCTCAACCTCCACCCTAACAGGGGTTTGTTTTTTTTCCAATCCCAACAATAGTGGAAGTTATAAACATGGAATAAAGACCATAAACCATGAAAAGAAAATGTCCTTTTTGCATTTTGATATCAAACAGGAAGTGTTACTTATACTTATCTACTTCCATGTTTGCATTTTTCGCTGCTGCTCAAACTGAGAGCAACTGCCAGTTGGTTGTTTATCTTTGTGGTGGTGCAGTGATATCATTTTTCTGTTGAAGGTCATTACTCGTGACTGAAATGTGTCTCTTCATGGACATTTTCTGGTTTGTATTTTCTCTATCAGTTCTACAGAGCAGTCAGTCCCCCACATATTCTTTTTTTTTTTTTTTTTGTCTTTTTTAGGGGGTTTCGGCAATATTGTACACGTTTCAAACATGCAGGCGTGTTGTCATGCTTGTGGAAACTGTGTGTGTGTGTGTGTGACTGCCTGACTGAGAGCTGTCTGTCTGTCAGCCTTCGCATGTGAACTTCAAATCACAACTCGGCAGCACGGAGCATGTAGCCGCCAAAGGCAAGGCTTTGCACTGTCATCAGCACCATGCAGCTGCCTCTGGCTGCTGTGCCATATGACATTAAGTGAGATCGATCCCCTCCTCACCTCAAGGAGCTGCTGTGCTGCACAGAGCTTCATCTGACGCTGCAGCCACCACCTCAAAGACGTGAGAAGGCGCTCTCCCCTAAGCACGTGTAACTGAGCGGCAATGACCCGACCCCTGCTATGGTCTAAATCCTAAGTTTTACTTTCACATCTGTTTTGTCAGACTTCTCAGACTGTGGTTTCTGTCACAGCACCACAAAACAGGAAGAATAGCCTGTATTCTTGTTGTAACTTAACTGGTTAATTTGATAACAGAACCACGGTAGATCCTGTACGATTCTCACGATGCATATTAGCCATTTATCTGCTGTGTTTATATAGACATTGCATTAGTTAGGCAGATGGTTGGACCATATGGAAAGAAGAGTGTTCTCATGTGAAGAACCAGTCAGTGTTTTTCTTGTCTTCAGCAAACCAGAGAGCAGCTAGCGACGGAATCGTCACCATTCCACACACTACCAAGATTCCGCTGTCAACCCTCCTTTCCTCCCCATCTGTTTTGGAATAAATATCTGGGTCACATCTCAGATTTTAGGGCACGCTACCGCTTTACCTTGATTCTATCGTTCCGCAGCAACTGCGGATCACAGCCGGTGCAGGATGTGCTGGAGAGTAGACCACCAAGGGAATAGTTGGCTTGTTTTTTTTTTTTTTTTTTCTTCCTTATAGTTTAGCAGGCTAACATCCTCTCTAACTAACACGCAGTGGCAGCGCGTTGTGTGGAAAATGCAGTCATGCAGAGCTGGTGTTTGACATAATGTTGGACCAGTATGGAATCTGACTGGGAATATCAACGCTGATACGTGGTGATACACAGAGGCTGTCACAAAGGTTGCATCCATATGCTTTACCACTCATTCGTGAAGCTGTGAAATTGGGTTGCATCCCAACTAGCCTGGAGACAGTATCGTTCTCTCTCTCTCTCTCTCTCTCCCTCTCCCTTTTTCACTTCCTCTCACTGTCTCTCCCTTTCCCTCCAAAGCATTTTTCTGGAGAGGCAAAACAACTAATGTGGCATTAATAGGGTCACATCATCTCCGTGCAGCTCTCTTTCTTCCTCTTCCAGTGGTTGAAGCTGTTGTTTATTATGATTTTTTTTTTTTCCAGATGAAGATGTAGAAAATGGTTCAGAAGTCTCCCAGGCCTGCATCTCTCATGCGTGAGCCTGCCAGTTGATGTTTTTGGCTGGTGAAGTAGGCTCTACCTTAGAGGTTGTTGTTTTCCCACCACTGAAATTAAAATATCGCCAAAATCAGAGCAATTTCTGGCTAATGTCGTGTAACTATTAAAACTAGAAGATACAGTTTCAATTTCATCTGTGTAATCGTGTAACTTGAGAAAGAACCGTGTTGCCTCAGAAAAGGCAACAATGGTTGCCAATTATGACCAGAACGTTCAGGGAAACAGTCCCGGTAATCCTGGCGGGAGCTGTTCTGCCTTTTCTGAGTGTTTGTGGTGAGTTGCCACTCACCAGCCTCACTGGTAGCAACACGGTGTGACCAATCAATACTGGTAACCCTAAGAAGCATATCATCGCGTGAGAGGTTCGTCTTTTCTGGGAACCTCTGCTCACCAAATCGGCATGAAATGTAATGCTATTTGCAGTGCAGAACTGACTCGCTTGGCAGAATGGGAAAAGCCTTTTAAACGTCCGTGAGTGTTTTTCTTCCTGCTGGCCTTTGAAAGATGCCAGTTAATCTTCTTACCCCTTTAATTGTGAGTGTAGGGGCTGGGCCCCCTCCCAGTCAGAATAAGGCTACTGATCCAGAAGTAAAACGATGACCACTGCAGTTATTCCTTCCTTTAGGTTATACCCCCCCCATCTTCTAAGCCATCCTCCTCCTCCTTCTCCTCCTCCTCCTAACTCTCCCTCAGAGGGAAGAAAGCTCCTTGTTCTGACAATAGACATTTTTTGCCATATGTTGGCTTGACATCTTCATCAGGTTCACAGCAGGTTACCTTAGTTAACTTTCACTTCACTGCCTGATGGGATTTTCTCCCTCTGTTTCTCCAGTGGCCTTAGCTCAAAGTCTAGACGGCCTCTGAGGCAGGGTCCTTCCAGCCCCGCGCCCACAA
The DNA here is from genome assembly GCA_015343265.1 of Pao palembangensis. Lineage (NCBI taxonomy): Eukaryota > Metazoa > Chordata > Actinopteri > Tetraodontiformes > Tetraodontidae > Pao > Pao palembangensis. Next base: position 25,341,435 of record CM027082.1, on the reverse strand, counting down.
TGGCTGCATTGTGCGTGCTTAGCAGCGGCAGTTTCCTCCTGTTACAGTGCACAGGCTAGCGCTAAAACAATGCTTTTGTCCGAGGGCATGCGAAGAGGCCTAATCCACTACATACTGTGAAATAAATCTCTCTTAAAGATGTGAGAATGAACAAGAGAAAAGAGTGAATGAAATCATTGCCAAGGAGGTTAGAGTGCAGCAGTTTAACCCCTGGCCAAGAAAGGAGGAGGAGAGGGAGGCAAAGGGAGTGGGAGAGAGGAGGAACAAGGAGAGGCAGGCGTTGAATCCCTTCATCCCTGGAGCATGGATGGAGGAGAGGGGCTGCCGGTGGCTTTCACAGCCTCTCTTCTCACCAGAGGAGCTGCTGTTCACCATATGGGATTTGGCCTTTTTAACAAACAGGCCCCCTATTCACTCCCAACGCACATTCACCAGTTCATGGAATAAGGTGAAAAAAGACATTTTTTTATGCCTTTAGAACGCTGGATGGCCATAAGGGCTCCAAGTCTGCGTTTGATTCTCACAGTATAGAGAATTTGAAACTAGACGCTTTCATCCAAATGTGTATTCATGCTGGATTTAGGGTTAGGCCTTTTTTGTGTTGTGCTTGAATCTCTGTCTTGAAGCCAGAAACATGCATTCAGGGCAGTTATGGGGCCGCTCCGGCCATCTTATGGGCGGCAGAAACGCGGGCCTCTGTCTGCACCGTGGGTGTATTTCGTGTTCATCCTATGTTCCAGTAGTTTGCAAAGCCTATTTTTGTCAGGCTTGATGTCTTTCAGTGTGAGTGAGCCGGGCTTTCAAACCGTTTGGAGTTGAATAACTTGCCGTGCAACGTCGGGCCGGGGTTCTGACAAACTGCTGCCTGTGCCAACTGCTCCTTCCAGCCAGCAACATTAGGAATGGCGTCCTCTGCCAACAGCTTCTTTTTAGCCCGCTTGGAAATCCCAAGAAACAAAGTGTGTGTGCCAAGAAGAGGAGGCTAGCATGCTTCCTTCTCTTAGCCCACTTGGAGCTGCCAGTAGATGCAGTGTAGATGTAGGATGGGATCATTTTCAGGACGGAAAGGCTTAATTCTCACTTCCCCAGTGCGCATGTTCCTGCAAACGTACTGCACATCTAACCAGTATATTCTCCTTAATCCCGCTGTGTTTAATGATCCACCTGAGGAGGTAGGAAGTGGTCCCAGCTGAGCAAGGCCAAGGTCTACCTCCCACTCTTCTCAATCCATCCCACTCCCCTCTCACCTCCTCCCACTCCTTCCCTGTTGCCCCGCTCCCAGCTCCCCAAACCCTTCACCTATTAACCCTTCTCTTCTCCCCTCCTCTGACTCTTAAAGAGAGGCATCTCAGGAATAGCCAGAACATTGATTTTTGACCATCTCCGCCTGGCTCCAGGATCTGTGTCGTGGCTCAGGGGCTTCCTGCGTGCTGCTCCCACCGTGACTGTTGGAGAACAGCCACGCTTGATGCCCTGAGAGATCAGTGGACATGCTAGCGTACAGCATATATTCACTGGGTTCGCACTGTTTACACACAGCCAAACGGGGACGACGGGCCGCTCCTCTAGCTCATCATCACACTTGTCCTCCTTCGTCTCCCAGGGTGTGAATGGAGAAATCTATCTCCAGATAGGTGATTTCAATTCAATTCTCACCCCCTGAATCTGTTTACACTCCGCCAGGCTGAGTTTTGCTATAGGTTGCGCTTCCTTTGTTCGTTTATCCGCCGCTGGTGCCACATCAAATACAACCTGTTTGTGTTATTTCGAGCAGCTCTTTGTAGGTGCAGCCAGTTGTCTGACAGACAATGAGAACATCTCGAACGGTTTGCAGTTTGGGCTCGGCTAAAGAGCTGAGGCCCAACTGTCAGCTCGAGCGCTGCACAGGCCCTTCTGACAGCAGCCATGTTGATGTGAACAGTCGAAGCAGGGCCGTTATTTCGCTGCAGCAGTTTTTGAAACAGGATCTTTATTAATATGGTCGCGTTAACCGTGAAGATGTTGGCTGATTTTCTCTTCACAGACATGCTGTCACTTGAACTTTGACCTTATAGACTCGGGGCTGTGTAGTTTTCTTACTTACACGTACCGTTTCTGTATCCCCCGGATCCTCTGTGGCTCAGTATCGGTCATATTTTATTGTAATTGACGGCTTCCATTGTCTGTTTCACACTCAGAATGTTTTATGACCTTTTGAGCCACGCAGAAGCTTCATGACTATAAAAAAGTCCACTATAAAACGCACGTTCTGTGTTCTGACAATGACAGTGGGGGGGGGGGAGGGGGTTCTGCTGTGGCCTTCTAGTAATTTGGTTGGTGTGGAAATTTTCTTTTCAGACCTGAAATACTGAAACTTTCTGAAATGATTCACAATAAATGTATTTTTTCGGTTTGTGTTTGTTGAACTTTCGTCTGCGTCTCTGCTTGTCTGTTGAAAAGGAGGTGGTGGTGGTGGTGGTGGGGAGGAGGTGGGGGGGTTAACTATTGCGGGATCTGTCATGGTGACATTTGTGTCCCCAGGCAGAGCAGCAGGGGTTCTGTTCACCTCTGTAACCTTCAACTCTCAGTCTTAGCCCCCTTCAAGCCCCCCACCCACCCCCCTTTGTGTCCACCATACTCTGTGCATGTCCAGTGGGAGGTGTGGGGGATCGGAGAAAGGGCTGCAGAAGCAAAGAAAAAGAGGAAATAAAGAGAAGGCAAAAAATAGAAGAGATTATAATATAAAAGATGGGTCGTGTGCAATTTGTTGGTAATGTCCGCAGGTATCCAGGGTTACATTATAGGTGTGTTTCTGTGTGTCGTGTTGTGTTTAAAGGCTGTCCATCTGTTTAGTTCCTAGTTAACGCACGAGCACCCAGAAGGAAGATCTTCACATTTAGCACAAATGTACACCCAAGGATGAACTGAGCTCCATGATCAGGTCAGAGGTCAAGGTCGCTGGGCCTTCACTACTGTTTTATCTTACACAGATGCTGTATATCAGGAATAGGCTGAAAGAATCAGTTGGAAAACTGGTTAGATTTGCATAGTCAAAGGTCAAAATCAGAATACGGAACACAACTCTCTTTCTCTTTCAACATGCTAACGAGCAACCAGGCTGACCTCTTCATTAGCCATGACATTGTAAATATGAAAGGTCAAGGGTCGGCTTTATAATAACCCTCAGTTAGAGTTCAGCAGCTCGGCTCAGGGAGTGAGATGTGATTAGAGAGATTATATTGTTTACACTGACTTGGATATCATGTTTCCTTGAGCTGTTTTGCGTCTGCATCTATATTTGAACTTTACTGGTTGCGTTGATGTCGACCAGGAGATTACTGTGTAATGATTTTCTACATACAGTTGACCTGATTTTCTAGGTTGCTGCAACAGTTGCCATCCCCGCGCCCTGAAATTAAGCTCCAAAACAAGTGCAGGCATTGAGCTCTGCTGCTTTTTTGGGGGGCCCGTAGATTTGCATTACATAATGCTCAGTGGCCTCTGGCTCCTGTCAGCGGCAGACACAGGTGTAGATCACATTGTGACTTCCTCTGGCCCGGCTCTGATCGGGGAGGTGGGGTGGGGGGGGTATGTAGATGAGTTGTCTCTGGCAGTGATCCTGGCACGTGAGGGCTTGTCTGTTCAAACCCGTGCTGCTCCTGCAGAGGTCACGGGGTGGCCATTGAGCTGTGAAAGCCTTGTTTACCAGAGACCCCTCCGTTCCCTCTGCATTCTTCCAGTCACTCGGTGCCTTTGAGAGCAGTTCACACGTCTCTCGTTTATCTGGTACTCGTTCTGAGGGTTGTCGTGGAGCAGCTTTTGCATTAGAATGCAAGAGTTCGGAGACCTCCGCTATGCAATGATAGGATCCTTCAAAAAGAATTCTTGCATCCAGATGATATATATATTGTAAATATACTGTATATTGTAGTAATACAAGGTTCTATAACATAGTAGGTTGCTTTAAGATCAGAGGTCAGAGTCCATCCAGGATTATTCAGTCAGTAATCATGTTCCTGAGCCCACTGTCAACATTTCCTGAAAATGTCATTCCAATCCATTCCTAATTTTGAGTTATATATTGGCTTTTATTTTTTAAATTCACGTTCCGGTAGTGTATAATAACAGATATCATCTTTACGCTGCTACTATAGATTAGCATATTTACAGTACGTACAGCTAGACACCCTCTTGTCTTTCACTGTGCATTTGCAATGGCGTGTGCGCGTGTGTGTGTGTGGGAGTTTCCGAGGGTGTGTGCGGGTGTGCACAACCTCACCACAGCCACCCTTGCCCCCACCCCTCTCATTAATATGTATGTGTTCTGAGGCAGCGGGCGAAGACGGTGTGTTTCTCACCCACTGATTAATGCTGTCTGTCAATTACCTCTAGATCCAACCGTGCTGTGGAGCTTCCCCCAGGACCACACAGACCAGGTTGGAACACACTCCTCTCTCTCTTTCTCTCTCTCGCTCTCATTCTGCCCTTTACATCCAACCTCTTCCACTTCCTCTTCTCCCTTTCCTCGCCCAGTGCCCTCACTCTCTCTGGTAATCTCCCCCAACTGCTACCACCACCTGCACCGCAGCCACTCTCCTTCCTCTCTCTCTTCCTCCTCCTCTCCCACCTCTCTCAGTCTGTCTCATTCTACATCTCTTGCTGGTAATGAAAAGCAGTGAGCAGGTCTTCAATAACTGACGAATCAGTAATTATCATGCAGCCGTGACAGGAATGCACGCCTCTGTTTTTCTCGTTCTCTCTTGCTTCTTCTCTTTGTGCACCTTATTGTTTCACATTTACGTTACTGAATTCATTTTTGCTCTGAAAGCACCTTCTGTTGCTGTATTGCGCTGCTTATTGTCCCCCGGGTTCTTCCTAAGCAGTGAGTATTACAGGGTGACTGTACACTTGAGAATTCACTTAATGTTTTACCTTAGCTTTTGCCCCTTTGGTTACCCATCTATCTGTCGATCTAGATAACTCACTTGTGCTTGTCCGAAAAGTCAAAACACCTCAAACACCACATCAAGTGAGAAATCATTTTGGAGCTGTTGAACCAGGCACAGCTACGTCCTGTCATCAGTGCGAACTGGGAACCATCAGTGATCTAAGTGTACTTTGGTTCTTCAAATGCATGCCAATGCATTTAGTTTACCACAGGTACCCATGAAGGGGTAACTAAATTACTAAACTAATTAATGCAATGTTTTAAGCTTCCTCACCCTGGCTGTGACTTCTTACCCATGATGCCCACCGCTGCAATTATCTGAAAACCTCCCTGATATTTTCTACTTTTGATCGTCATTTCTATCAGCCACAATAAGCTGACGCAGAGGAAAACGCTGCTTCAAGGTAGTCCAAAATGGTACGTCTCCAGGGATGAATGTGAACACAACTGCACAATAAATGTCTTAATATCATAAATGTAGTGTTTCTTGAGTTAAAGGCTTTGCTGTTAACCCTTAGAAAAGTACACAACCTCGACAGGGCGTCTTTGGTTTCTCTCTCTGGCTTCACGTTCAAAGAACAGCAGTCAAGATCCAATCTTGTCTCTGCCCTTTGCACATCACACACATGATTTAGGTTACATCGCCTGCTTGCTCCCATAGCGATGACTTCTTTATTCCTTCTCTCAGCTGCATGTGAGAAATTTTTGTACTGACAGAATAAAAACCAGATATGTAATATAGCGATGTGTTCCAGAGGCAACTTCTGCACAGAGCTGGTTTATGGGAAAAAGACTGAATGATGACCGCAGCACCCAGGAAACGGACAGGGAGGGGACGTTGGTATGAAAAAAAAGTTGAAAAGGTGGAAGTCAACAGCGTGCAAAGGCTAACTATCTTTCAACACGCCAGTTATGTTTAAACAGCATCTCCCGCCTCTCTGATCCACTCCGAGTAATAAAGGTGTTCATAGAAAGATGCTTGAGGCGATATGTGCCTGCCCCACAAGAACCACGGTGTGCTCTGAGTGAGAGGGAGAAGAGAAGAGGAGGAACCAGGAACCAGAGGGGAGGTTAGAAATGACAGGCTCCTAAATGTGAGTGAGGGGAAATGGATTTAAACGCATTTAATAAAGAAGTCAACGCAGTGTCTACATTTCTTTCTGTCTTTTTGGCCTTTCCTCCAGCTCAGTCTTCTCTCATCCTGTGGCTGACCAGATCATTTATGGGGATGAGCTGGCCTTTAAGATGGCTAGTTAGCCGAGGATTGGCCCTTTCCCTCACATACATAAAGGCTGTATTCACGGGCCTCATTACCCGGATTAGGGCTCCTTCCCTCCTTTGTGGGGGCTCTTCTGTAGCCAGAGTCGCTGTTGCTTTCTGCGGCCCGGGCTGGCCAGCATATGGCAGCAGCAGCCAACAGTCCACAGAGGGGCTCCCAGCTCCCAGCTCAGAGCAAGGCCTCCTTTTGTTTCCGCCGTTATTGTTGCTCAGCGTAATGACATTTGTACGCCGTAGGATCGGGGTGGAGGGGTTAGCCTACCCCAGGGGAGAGAGAGAGGGATGGAAGAGGGGGAGACCCAAAGACATGTAGACAGACAGGAGTGTGGATTATGGAAATATGAATTGATTTTTTTTTTTTCCTGCACTCTGGTAGAATAGAAAGCTCAAAGGAGAACAGACTGCAGGCTGGCTGGCATGCCGGGTTGGTGTTGGGGAAATGTTAAGTGAAAGGCGCTCACTCCCTGTCTCTCTTTTTCCCTCGATCTCCCCTTCTGCTCCCCTGTTCCTCCCCTCGGCCCATGAGACTCTTGATGGCCTGGTCATCCACAGATGCCACTTGGATAGAGAGTGAAAAACAGAAGAGAGAGAGAGAGAGACAAGGGACAAGAGAGGTGGATAAAGCCGCATATCTGAATCACAAGAAAGGATTTATTTATTTTTTTTTTGCAAATAAAACAGATGGAAATCTGTTTTCTCTCAGATCTCATCCCAAAATTGCAGGAAAAAAAAAAGCATCACAGACACAGAAACATTTCTGCCAGTAAATTCTGCCCATTTCTTTAGAGAACAGATGATTATGTTTGACACGTGCAAACAAAAATTTAAATCTTAGACCAAACAGCCTCTTTGTATTAAAATGATGTGAAATCACGCTTGATCGACTTTAGCTTCGTGCCTTGTTTTAATACGAACTTATTTTCAGTCTAATATAGATGTGTCTGTCTGTCTAATCATTTCCTGACTTAGCTTTAGGCGGTCGTGTCGCCTCCAGAACAGTCAAGAATGGGAATACCTGAGGCAGAGTGACTGTAAGCTGTGATAATTATGCACTTGTACCAGCTCCCTTACCTTCTGGGAGTTGTGTAGGGGGATGGGATGTCTATACTGAGTGGAAATATTGCTCATGCAGGTGGGAGTGTGGATCAACACTGGTCAAGCATGTGCACAGAACAGTCTGATACTGTTGGGGTGCGTAACTTCCTGTCGGAGCGCAGGACTTTAAGCACGGAGGATATTTAGCCGAGTGTGTAGTTTGTGTGCAGTAGCCACGTGCTTGACAATAATCATCTGTCTGTAAAATATTGCACCCCATTGCATACACAGCATCATCCAACTGTTCACAATGAAAAATGGATGGAACTGCATTGTTTGTCTCAGGAAGGAGAGATGAAATGAGCTCCCACTCTAATTTTAGCCTGTCTTCTGCTTAAATGTCTTCTTCTCGTCTCCATCTCTCTCTGTGTTGTGTTTTTCCACATTCCTTCCTCGGGCTTTACTGACATGTCATGCACATGCATGTACTGACACGCAGACACAGACAGAAACTGAAACTGTGGGCTTTCCCCTACGCTAGCGTCTCCTTTTAGGTCCTTATTTTAACTAGCTTCTATCCATTTCTATCTGTGACATTTGCAGTAAATGACTTTAAACCATACTGTTTATGTTCTTATTGAGCTCATAAGCTAATTGTTGCCTTGTTGTGTCTGATTTGGGGCTAATTGGTGTTGATTCCTGGCTAAGATGCAACTCAAAGGATTTCTGATTCAGTTGGGTTGCCTTGCCCCTCACCCTCAGCTGAACCCCGCCCGCTCCCGCGCTGTCTTATTTTAGTTTTCAGCAAGCCAACGCTGCCAAGTTGCGACATTTCGGCCAGAAATGTTTCAAACGCCAAACGAGGATTACCAAGAAGGGGAACTGGTAACCGGTCAAGGTTTGCTGGGAGTTTATTTGTCAGTAGCGCAAACTTCACTTTCACTTCTGTGTCAGAGGGAGTATGTCTGTGCCAGTCCTCACGTCTGCAAGCTGCCAGGACTGCTTTCTTCACGGTTTTGTGCAGAAAACCTGCATGAATACATTTTTGTGACGTTTACTGTCAGATCACGGAAACGGGGTTTAAATCCTGATTCACAACGCTTGTCTCGAATGTTACCTGATCTACAGTAGATTAAAAATGCAGATGAGCTTTAATAGTTGAGAGCAGGCTCTTGACCTTTGAACCCGATGGGATTGCGGTTGCACTTTAATGCACTGTACTGTGTTTTGAAGATGCATGCCTCTTAACTTCATGCACTTTTTTCAACACGTCTTTCATTTATTTCTGACAGCTTGGTGGGTGTCAGCTTTGAGCTGATCTTATTTTCTGTTCAGTCGTGGACATCCATCCTCAGCTCCGAGCTCAGTGTCAGCAGCCAGACAGGGTGAAAAGAGGGGGGCAGACCACAAGACAGAAAAGGAGAGGCGCAGAGGTCTCCTGAGGCTTCAACTTCAGCCACTGAGCGCTCCGACACCGTCCTCCATTAGGACTGGCAGTCTGACACGCTGTGATTGGTGGTCGCAGCCCCGGTCCATTCCTAGGTTTGGGGAGCGTTTGGGGTGTGAAAGTGTGTTAGTAAGCGTTGGCGTGATGGATGGCGGAAAAGGAGATGAGCCCGGGGACATGATTGGTGGATTCAGCCTTGAGGGAACTGAGTGTTGACCCTGAGGAGAGGAGGACACTAAAAGTGAGGATGGAGGAGTGGAGGAGTCAAGGTAGCTGCAGCCAGGGTCCCTGACCAGGGGCCGGGTCGGCTAACATTAAGAAATAATGATGGGTGGCATCTAGATGAGACCTAGAAGCACAGAAAACAGATTCCTAGGAGAATGACAGAGTGGCAAAGTGTTTTTTAGGTGAGTTTGATAGGAGAGTTTGGACCGAGAGGACAGGGACTCTTCAAAATGACAGACCGAGAGAAATAATGGTCATAAAAAGAGGCCTGAAAACTTTATTTAGTTGTTAGCAGCAAAGGAGAGGATGCTGCAGAAGCCCATCACTTCACAAAGGAGCCTGTAACATCCAAATCTGCCCTTTAAGAAGATGGAAAACAGGAAAAAGTAGAACAGATTTCATGGTGCTGGTCGGTTTTGTGATGCTGTAACAATAAGTAGAAAATATCCCGCTCTCTGGTTCCTTTTAAAACCTTTCCCCTGTTTTTACATAAAGCAGCAGCCTGAACAGTGTGACTGTGAGTGTGAGAGTGTATGTGTGTGTGTGTGTGTGTGTGTGTGATGTCTCGGTGTGTCACAGGCTCTTGCTTTTCCCCTTCAATGCATCCTGACAGCGGTGTCAAACACGGCCTCATATGATCAGTGCATGTCTTTGAGAATGTGCGTGTGTATGTGTCTGGGTTGATAGTGTTTTTATTCTCCTTTCTAACCCTGTTCACCTCGCATCCCTCGGGTGTTCCAGGGTCTTGCCTAATGGACAGTCATGGCCCGCTAAGCTGGCCTTTGGCTCGGGCACTGAGCTGGACGCCTAACTAGGGCCCTTTGTTGCTCATGGGTCCTGATTGCTCTGACCCCTGAGTCAGCTTCCTGGGAGAAGCTGGGTGGTGAAGAGGGAAGAAGAGATCTGGGGAAGTGTTTTTACACCCCGCTGCTCTCATTTCTCTGGCCCTGGTCGGGAGGAAGCAGTGGTGCTTTTGGCAGTGAGGTAAAGAGCTGCTGCTTTCCCAGGGTGGAGCACTGCGCTGCTGCAAATTCCAAGTTACAATGGACATTCAGTTGTCTTCTGATCACAAGTCGTGCACCATCAATCTGAGAACAGTGAAGGTTGAAGAGAGAATGTCTGCAAACTCACACATATGAACACACACACTCTGTTTTCACATAATTGTTTGTCCTCCAGTAAAGGAACAGAGAATTTTAGCCGCAAACGGGGATCTTCTCTTGTTCCACCTAGTTTGGTTTCACATTGAAATCCTGAACGCTGCAGGTTGTCAGAGCCGCATCATGAGTTTAATGCTGCAGAACACAGTTAAAATGGAAATGACAACCACCGCCAAAGCCCTCAGTATTTCCTTTCGGTGCAGTCAAAGAGGAAGAGAGCGTATCCACATTTGGAAACGGGTTGTCCTTGTCAGCTCGGAAACTCGCGGTATCAGGCGCCAGATAAGCTAACCCAGTGCTGCTGCTGGCAAAAGAGCCATCACACTGTACCAGGACGCGGGCTAATTATGATGCATTTGATTGTAACGGAGGAACTCAAAGATATAAATGACAGCCACCGGACAGAGATGGAAGCACTGGCAGAACAAATGCAGTTGGTTGCAGATGAAGACTGAGGGAGGAGGAGGTGGAGGTGAAGGAGGGTCCAGTGATGACCTGACCTCCGCTGCTAGAACCCATGTACATCTGTCAACGAGCCATCTGCAGCCAAATGTGTAAGAGCCAGAGTCCTACTGCTCCTCTCTTGAGCATCAGTGTATACATTCTTGCTATATATCTGCCGTAGAGTGTGTGTGTGTGTGTGTGTGTGTGTGTGTGTGTGTGTGTGTGTGTGTGTGTGTGTGTGTGTGTGTGTGTGTGAGAGAGAGAAGCCATGTGCTCGAGTCAGGCCCACATCAGGCTTCATACAGTCGAGCTAAGCCCAGTGGGAGCTAAAAGCTTAAAGAAGGAAATCCCCGCTGGCTGGTACGCACACAAACATGCACGCAAGGACACACACCAACACACACACAGACCAAATCCCAACCTCTAGCCCTCCCTTCCCCTCCCTCTCCTCTTGGCGTGTCATTAATGAAGCCCATGCTTGTATGTTTGGGGCATCTGCAGCTCTCTTGGCCCAGCACTACAAGCCGTTGTGTGTATGTGTTGGCGAGTGAGACATCTCCCCCTATCACATTCTAATGTATTCAGGAGAATATCTCTGCAGAGGCATAATGCTGCCGCTCTCCCCCGTCTGAGCCCATCTGTGATACACAGAAAGGACATCAGCGGGACAGATTATAAGCACCGGAATAATTCACACTCTTATTGTTAACGCCACATAGTTATTCTCCAGACATTATGCCCCGCCCTCACCTCGTAACAGAGGAAATGGGAGCAAAATGAGCCCAGTACGGTTGGATCTGGTTATAATGGCGGTGACTCATTAAGGTCTGAGATGAGTGGATCTGAGGAGGCTGTTATCCTCCTTGTTAAAGGACCAGTGTGTACGTTTGTAATAATCAGTTGTCAGAAATTGAATGAAATATTCATGGGCATGCTTTTAGTGAATAATAACCTTCACATACTGTTTGCTGTCCGTTTTGACCCCCAGTGGCCGCCGTAGCTTCTCTAAAAGACGAGTGCAGTCTCAGGTAGATGGTGCTGAAGCTTACTCACTCACCTTTGATGGATATGATTGGATTTAATGTAGAACAGAATTTAAATGCCAAAAAAAAAAAGGAAACGTGAACACTGGGGAGCATTTCAGTCTTTCCTTCATTTAAGGTGCAGCAGGTTAGGGACTAGAAGTGCTGTTATGGCTGCCAGCAGTCAGGCCCAGGCCTTCCTTTGCTCCGCGGCTTTGCTATTTGTGAGGCCCTTAAGGATTCCCGAGCGTAGATTGGATCATGACAAATATTTCTTCCTACAAGTTTTCCTCCATGCTATAAAGGTTTCTCACACACACACACACACACACGTTGTTAAGGGCGCACACACCTGCCAGGTGTCGTCAAGTGCTCCAAGCGGACGTTCGATCAATCTGCCACCTCAGACACCTCCAGGAGACAACGGTAATGTTGTTAACCAAAATAGCCTCCCTTCACGCAGACAGTCTTCAGCGCAATGGTCACTGGGAGCAGAAACGAGCAGGATTAAAAATATCCAGGAAGACTCACACACACACACACACACACACACACACACACACACACACACTTCTCCTATCAGCCTGGGCAAAGTGAGCAAAAATGTGAAAATGTAACGCCCCCGTGTCAATTTAAAAGTGCACCTCGGCGGCTCATGTGCCCTTCTTCCTCTCTCCATCACCCTCCTCTGCACCTTCCCCCCTCTCAAGCAGCTCTGTTGCTTTGGTCCAGCTTTGAAGGCCGTTCTTATTACTGGCACAGAGCGCAGGTCAGAATGGCAAGCCGACAGCATACTATTAAAGCCTAATGAAAGAAATCTCTGCAGGGTCTGTGGTCTGCAGCAGCCAGAGGAGCCGGTGCCTCTGCCCATTGTTCCGCTCCTGTCTTCACCATTCTGCAGCTTTTCTTTTTTTTCCCCCCTGAAGAGTAGCGCCTCTATCACCGTCTTTATGGTCCACGATGTCTCCTCGATCACCGCTTTTGTTTCTCTCTTCTTTTCTCCTGATTTTTTTTTTTTTTTCAGGTTGTGTTCTCGTTTTTATGACTGATGTCTCCAAGAAGTTTGTCCAGCTCTTACTATGAGTCACGAGATGCTTAAGTGTTCATGACATTAACTGTCAGGACTGAATGAGGTAGTTTCAGTCCACTTGACAGGTAATTACTGAGGTCATTCGTGTGGACTCGGTCTTGGGGGCTTCAACAATTTTTAGGATTAGTATTTAATTCAAACACACATTACACAAAAATATCAAATATTTTAACTAATGTCAATAATTTAAAACAAAAATATATATATTTTTTTAACCAATTCCCTAATTTCCTTGTCATGTTAAGGTCAGAATTCCTGGTCACTGTCAGATTTCTGGTCTGCTCATATGGTTTACATGTACCCTAACTTGGCCCTTTTATAGTCCGGCTCTGAGAACCCATTCATACAACCCCAGCAGCTACCAGACCTGCATTTATATCGTTTGTATTTCTGCCACCGCAGGGTGGTCAGTATGGATTGTTTAATGCCTGTAAATGTGTTGGATTCGTTTGCTGTGTTCTCAAATATGAGAGCAGATTCATCTCTTGGTCCCATTGATTCGGTGCCCTTGAATCTGAAGTGCTTCTATAGGAGGCACTGAAATCAGCCTATTTTATCACGAGATAACAAGACTGTAAAGTCTTTTCTCTGTCCTGAAATTCCCTCATTACTGTATCTGTTCACTACCCTTCTGGTATCAGCTGCAGTTTGGAGATCACTGAACAGGAAGTTGTCTCGGAAGTTAGTTGTTTATTGTGTATTAGGTCTAAGTTATTGCTCCACTTTGCCTGTCAGAATCTCGCAAGAAGTATTTTTTTTTTCCCCTCGTGACTTTGTGTTTTATTAGTTTGGAAGGAAATTTTAATCCACCAGTTCAAGCAATCAAGGTTTCATACCGTCATACATTTTTAGCTTGAATTATTTATTTTTTCCCCCTGTCTCTTAAACCAAGGCTCAGCTGTCCTTGTGCCTTTACACGTTGCAAATGAATGCATATCCATGCAAATTCTTAAAAAAGAAAGACTGAGAATTTGAATATTTTGCTTAAAGCTGCACCCAGGTCGACCCTGCCATTCGGCATTTGAAAGCAGTGTGTCTGTTTGAATACTGAGGATCTCTCTTTGTCATGTTCGCCAGAGGGGCTGGGTGAGCGAACCAGCACCGGCAGGATGGGCAGAGATCGGCTGGGTAGCTGCACACAGACAGACTAATTGGGAAAAGGGGGGCCGAGGGGTTTGGGTAAGGGTGAGGAAAAGGTGGGGTATGCAGGAAGGGGGAATCCAAGATGACGACAGGGGGTTTAGGAGAGAGGTGAAAGAGGACGGAGAGTGGGGGATGGAGAGAAGGAGAGAGGTAAGCAGTGGAGGAGAGGAGGTGAGGAAGAGGGCAGGAGACTGTGCAGGAAGAAGAGGTGAGGGAAGGGTGAGTGGAGACACTGTTTTCCTGCTCTGATGTGTTCGTGGCCCTGCTGACGGTGTCATTATGCAGGACAGCCGGCGTCCTCGCCGCCTGCTAACTGCCGGACCGTCAAAACTTCATTATCCCGCGTGTTATATGGAAAAGAGCACCTCAGAGTCTTCAAGCACACCGTTCATTCCAGTGGAAGAGGGGTCAGCGCAGAAAACCTGACATTTTGGCCAAATAATCTTGTAACATGGTTACAGGATAATGATCAGTTCTGACTGTTAATAAGACGTTTGAGAGAAACGTTTGCGTGCCAACTTACTGCCATCTCTTCTCTTCCTCTTCCACTTGCAGGTTAGTGTGGGTTTGCGGTTAGCGAGATAACATCAGGGTTAACATCCATCCATCCATCCATCCATCCATCCATCCATCCATTTTCTGTACCTGCTTTATCCACGCATGGGTCTGCTGGAGCCTATCCCAGCTGGGCGAGAGGCGGGGTCCACTCTGGATAGGTCGCCAGCCTATCAGCTAACACAAAGACAGACACCCACTCACGCTCCCACTCACACCTACGCTCAATTTAGACTGATCAGTTCACCTAACAAGCATGTCTTCGGACTGTGGGAGGCAACCGCAGTGCCCGGAGAAAACCCACGCGTGCACAGGGAGAACATGCAAACTCCGCACAGAAAAGGCTGGAGCCGAGTGTTGACCACCGCACCACCCCGGTTACGCCCCGGTTAACTCCGCTTTCAGGTGGAAAACGCTCCGTGATCTTGAAAGCCTGCTGCGCAGATCACAGATGTTCTCTGGAGGAAGGAACCCTGCTTTTGTTTAGCTCTGAACAGGGCAGATCTAAAACTGTAAAACAAGACATAAACATGGTAGAAATGGATTTAGAGACGTACAAGATAGGGCATTGATATTATGAAATGCACACTCGCTGCGTCTTTTCATGCCAGTTTCCTGTGTTTAGCCATGAATCGTTGTAGCTGTCCAACATTAGCTTGTGGTTTACTCAGCTGATGTGGCACAACATGATGTAAATGTGCTCCCCCACGCTACCATTAATCATCGTTTGTCAATGTATGATAGAGAGAGCGCCGATTGTTAGGGATGGACGACGAGACAGACGAGGGATGGACGACGAGACAGATCTTGGAATCATCCTGGAGTTGCGCCTGCTTCCAAGTTCAGGCCCCTGGAGATTCATCCTCGGTTTGTTTATCACCAGCAGTTAGAACTTTATTTAATGATCCCATTGTAGCCTTATCTTCTTTTTAAGCTTTATTTTCATTTTGAATCAATGCTGAATTGTTTATAGCCTTGTAAAAAGAAAAATAACTGTCTTTAACAGGCTTAAAGGATTTCTCCTCCACATTGAAAGATTTTTTTTATCAGCTAAAATATCCGCCTCGTGTTGAATTATGTCAGAGCGTTCTTTTTAAAACAGCTGCAGGAATAACGACTTCAAAATGCAATCATGAATTATTTGTTAAAAAACACACGAGTCGTGCAAAAGGGCCTTTTCCTAAGCCCGGGTCTTACACCACCGGTGGTGCATTGATGAATTTGTCCGCCACCAGGCTCCGTTCCTTCCAAAACCTCAGCCTGTGTGGAGGGCTCTGGGGGCCACACCGCACTGAACCGGGCTGGGTTCCACCGGGTAGCCGGCTAGATTGATCTGGCTGCAGTTGCCAGGGGAATATAAAGCAGGGCAGGGGCTTAAAGTCTGAGTTCCCCCCAGGGAGGAGTCCTCGCTGCGTGGGGAGAGGGGCATGAACTGAGCTGCTTCTCTCTTGCTCTCTTTTCTCTCTCTCCCTCGCCTCCTTCCCTTTTTTTTTCCTTCCCCTTTCGCCATCCATCGAACACCGTTTCCATCTCCCTACCCTGTGACTTTTCCTCTTGTCAGTCTGCGTGCGCTTCATTATTCCTCTCTTTTCCAGTATTTTTCTCCACATGCTTTCCGGGGTTCCCTTCTGCTTCCATCGTCATGCTGCCCTGGCGTCCATCTGCAGGCACATGGGATCGTGAAGATCGCTCATGAAATTCGCACCCAAGCTGAAACGCTGGCGCTCTTGCTGAGTTTAGAATTGAATCTGTTTATAAAACTTTTTAAACTTGTTAATAACATCCTGCCATATTAGTTTGATCTCGTGGGTTTCTCCTTTTTTTTTTTCTGATGTGTTGTAGCCATGAGGGGAGGAGCGTGCACAGAAGCAGTTCTCCCAGTATGTGAAAATTAACCCATCATAACTGCTTTAAAGACAGTCGGGTTAGAGCAGACATGAAAGCGAAGCTCAGGCCTATTTTTAAGAGCAGCAAAACAAAACCGTGGCCCTGTGCAGCTGTGTGTGTAGCTCTTCCCAGCTGCACCGCGCTGCTCTGCTGGGGAAGGTGCGGAGCTGCACGCCGCTGCTGCGCTGCTGCGGGACACTGATAGCAGGAACGTCCGCTGGGGGAACCCAGAGCATTCTGTCTCGCTGAGTGATACTCCTGTCTCCACTCACGATAAACAGCAAGCGCACACACACACGCACGCACACACGCACGTACCACTCTCTGCCAAGCCCAGCAAAGCCCCCCCCCCACACACACTCCTCTGACGCCTTCACAAAGCTGCAAATATATTAGCTGCTGCTTCTTCTTTTGTCTTGGGAAGCTAAAACTGTGCATGCGCGCGCGTGTGTGTGTGTGTAGCGATGGGGGGGGGGGGCTCACTGATACTGATAGGGCCTATAACCCCTTATAGAGTGTAAGGCCCCCTCATGGTGGGAGGGAAGTGGAAGAGAGATAGTTGCAAATGCAAAGAGGAGTGCTTATCAGGTAAGATGTAAAAAACAGAAACCAGACTGACAGATTAGGAAGAGAGACTGAGAGTCTCGGCGCTATGAGGAAATTCAAGAAACTCTCTGGAGCTCAGTTGAGTACATTCTTCCCAATCGCATATCGCATATATATTGTATATATAATACAGTGTAGACCCTTCCCCCCATCCTCAGATTTATCTACTCAACATTTATAAGGGATACTTTTCTAAATATATCCAACTTTAATATGCATTGCCCACATACTCGTGCTTTATCCCCCTCACCCACCACTCGTGAATCACTGTTAATTAGTTGGCCATTTACACTTTTTACAGGCGTTTTCAAGTAAATATATGATGCTTTGGTGATTCTTGCTCTTTAAATAACACAATACTGAAGGGTCTTTTCTTTGAAAATGTAGATTTTGGCTTAAAGAGGAATGAATTTGCAGATAGATTTAAGCTGAGATTATAATGCTTGTGAGGTCACAATACCTGAGGTATGGACCGTTAGTTGGTGCACATATATAACTCCTATTTGATGTGTCTGTGACACATTCTATGCACATACAGACGCATCACTTCCCACAGGTCCTGCATCAGATTAGAGTCTCCACAGCCCCCCCACCCCCGAAAGTGTCACTCACACACAAGACAACTGATGTGGGCGGGGCTGTGACAGCACTTAAATCTGGCAAGTCAAATGTTTTTATTTGTAGGGAATGTGCGTGTCTGTGCATCTGTGTGTGTGTTTGGGTTTCTGTGCCATATGCAGTGTGCAGGGGAGGGCTCTGTGGAACATATTGGTGTGCGTACATGGTGGTTAATAATAGTAGCAAACGCATACAGAGATGGCAGCTCTGATGTGCATGACAGTTTTAAAGCCACACACCAAGATGTGTTCATGCACGCACGCGCGGACGCAAGCGCACACACACACACACACACACAGTCCCACAGCAGAGACTGAGACCTGCTCTGTCACTGAGCCCGCCATCTTTGTTGAGTTCTCAATTTTATCACACACCCTCATACGTTAAAAACAACACCCACCTCCCACCTCCCTACACCTCTCTACACCTCCCTACACCTCTGCCCCCTCACGCGCTCCATACGTGTGAGCATGTACACACACAAACATATAGAAGAGTCAAACTCAGTCACCCACCCACAGACACACAAACAAATACAAATATACACACTTAACCACCCTCTCACACTGAATCCACAAAGTCCTTGAAGCATTCAGGCACGCACACACATCATACACTCAAATGCATAAACTCACACATGCTTATAGGCACACACACACACACCTCTCCTTCTGTCATAGCTCATATTTGCTGTTTCTTGCTTGTCTGTGGGACGAATGTGCCGTGCACAGTGGCAGCTTAAAGTTTTGATGCTGGAGGAGGTGGTGGTGGGGGGGCTTCACTGTCTGCTCCCCACAGCGGGGTCTCACCAGCAGTAGGCAGCATCAACGCCCAACCTGTCGTCTGTATCGGTCTCTAGGGGAGGCGCAGAGAGAACGAGAGGGAGAAAGAGTCCAAGCCCGGTTTGGACGGCTCCAATCGGAAGGAGGAGACAGACCTTGGGCTCGCTGGCGGAGCTTGGCGTGCCGGCCGAGGGGGAGAAAGAGAGCAGGCTAGACAGACACCCAGGATTAGTCTGTGAGCTTACAGAACCCAGAACCTGGCTGCAGCTGAGAGAGCAGGCTGGAAGGTGGATAGCAAAAAGGACGTGGAGCCGGGTGCAGACTGGGCCAGGCTAGCGTGGAGGCACAGCGGAGCTGGTGTTTTGTGTTTGTGACGCGGGTGTGGAGCGGCTCACCCATATGGTGCTCTGCTCTGTTCCTGCTCCCTGTCTAAATCCATATGCTGCTGCTGGCGGAAAGGTGCCCCTCTCCCCCTCCCCTTCCCACCTTGTTCAAGCACACGCACCCTCCCCACACTCTCCCAACTCACAAGGGAGGTGTTGGGAGGTAGAGCCCCGAAGGCTTGTACCTCCCTCCTACCTCTTAACCCCTCAGAGCTGCTTAGCCCATTGTCACTACAATCTGCCACCACAGCCTTGGTGCTGCGTCCCAGCCCTTCCTCCCCTCCGTCTCGCTCCCCCTTCATCTTTTCATCTCTCTTTGGCACCCGCTAATCGATGAACTTATTAACTGCTAATTATTCAAGCTGGGGATCGAGGATCCGTCCCCGTCCTCAAGAAGAAGGAACCTTTTCACCCTGCTCTGCCAAATGAAGTGCTTTTTATTGCCCATTCATTTGGATTAAGTGCATTTAGCCTGCTCTGTTTCGAATGTGAGAATTGTGTCAGATTGCTATCAGTAGCTTTTATCCTCATTACATTAATCCTCATTTTTGTTCAGCCTGATATCACCCACTCAGGGGAGGCCCAAGAGATATATTTTTCATATTGAAATACAAAGTACTTGTTTGTTTTCTCTGTGATGTGCGTTCTCAAAAATGATGCATGTGTCTGTCTCTGTTCTGGTTTCTCAGGAGGTCCTTCAGATGATACCAAAGTTCTGCTTTCCCTTTGACGTGGAAAGGTACAATTCCGCTCTGCTCGCCTGTGTTTTTTTTTTTTTTTTTTTTTCCACTTGCACCTCACTTTCACCTTCTTCACATGCGCTCACTTGGCTTCTCTTCCACCTACATAAGCAATTGAAAAAAAAAAAAGAAAATGAAATCAGGTGTGTTTTTGTGCATTGTTCTGGTAAAATTAGACACAATCACTATCTCATAGTGTAATGGTAATTTTAGTTAAAATGACGGGTGTAATCACTCATGCCCCTTCTGGTTTAATCCAGCATAATCTGAATATTTCCCTATCTACTACTCTTCACAGAATATTCCAAATTATGAAGACGGTCACATTAATTCTGATCATATTAATGATGATGTCATCAGTGACGTGCCCACATGATGCAGCATGCACAGGTTTGCATTTGAAATAATGGGCCTGAATTTGTGGTCCATCCTTGCTTTATATACAGATATAGTTCTCATTAATCCCACAGCTCCGAGTAATACGGGAATAATATTTAATATACTTTAAATGTCAGTAACGTTACTCTGGTAAAGGTGGAACTGGGGGAAGAGCTTCTACTGGAGTTAAGCTGCTGCCATCTAGTGGTGCACGGGCGCACAGCTCTGCTCTAGACGTTATCTCGGTGTTTGCAGTTTTTGCTGCAGCAGGACAGAGAAAAATGTGACATTAGATTTGGACGTTGACTGGAACGTGAACTCTTGGGAACATGTTTTTTAAATTACCCCACCATGGTATTATTATTATTATTATTATTATTATTATTATTATTATTTTAATTTGTGATAGTCTGTAGATTGGGTGCCCTGTTGTCCATTGATTCTTTTGGTTTTGGCCTTTTGTGAATGTGTGTGTGTTTGTGTGTGTTTTCTTGGTTTCCAGGGTTTCACACAATCAGGTGGGGCAGAATTTCACCTTTGTGCTGACGGACATTGACAGCAAACAGAGGTTTGGTTTCTGTCGACTCACTCAAGGCTGCCGGGTCTGCATATGTCTGCTGAGGTAACACACTTGCACACACACTACTCATTAAATCTGTTTATATTTTTACAAATTGATATTGGAAAACTGCTGTGAAAACCTCATTGTTTTTCTTTAAAAATGACAACTTCACCCTCCTGCATTTTGTAAGGTCAGACGCTGTGCAGCTGTTAAACTAGTGCCAAGAATATAGTTAGAATGTATGCACAGCTTATATATAAATATATAAAATTTAGCCTTCAACATTTTCTTTGTGCAGAAAAATCCTCAGTGGTTCAAACTCCACTGTCTTTAATTTCCTGTTCAAATATGAGAACTCGGTCTGTGATGCCCTTTAATTGAAATTATCTGCTGATACGTCTCAGAACTTTTTTGTTTTAATATCTGCATTATTTTATTTCCATATATGTGTAAGAAAAAAATCGATTTTAAGAGTGAATCCACAGCTTTTGAGCAGTAGCTCCACAGCTTCCGCTCAGCTGCACATTGCCAGAACAACGCATTGATATTCTTATCTGCCCACACAAATATGGTTACTTATTTGTATGTAATTACTCAAAAGTTTAGCACTTTTTGATAATGTGCGGCTATATTTATCCCATCATTTCATAAATAATCACAGGCACCAAACCCTGTAAAATAGAATTTTCTTCATATAATTACTCCCCAACAAAGGCTATTATCCTTTAATTCCCGTGTAATTGCATGTTGACGCAGTGTTTTTAAGGCTGTAATTACCTTACAATTAC
Source organism: Pao palembangensis (assembly GCA_015343265.1). Lineage (NCBI taxonomy): Eukaryota > Metazoa > Chordata > Actinopteri > Tetraodontiformes > Tetraodontidae > Pao > Pao palembangensis. Next base: position 25,320,365 of record CM027082.1, on the reverse strand, counting down.
ATGGAAGCAGCACTGCGCGTTAATCTCAGCGGGCACATTCACACACTTAAGAATAAACTGGGAAATGTACAAAATAAATCCATTTTTAATTCATGTTTAGCCAACAAGAGACTGGAAAAGGAGCACAAAGCCTCCTCTCTATCTTTTGTAGCGTAAAGCTGTGTGTGTGTGTGTGTGTGTGTGTGTGTGTGTGTGGCTGATGATGGACAGTCAGGGGTTTGTCGCTGCCCTGATGAGCTACTGTGAGGAACACTGTCCCTCCTCCCTACACCACCCACCCTTCCCGGCCTGCTCTTGCGGCCTTTGTTTTTTCCCCTCTCCTTCTCTCTCCCTCTCCCTCTCCCTCTGGCTCTCTCTCCCTCTCCCTCTTTCTTTCTCTCCCTCTCTCTGCCTCTCTCTCCTCGTTATTCAGCTACTGCCACAGTGCGACAGCAAAGACGCTTGGTCCATAATTATGCATGAAGCTTCACTGCCAATTAGCAGAGGTTCCCCTGTCCCTCTTGCTGAGTTAGACATGCTAATTCATTTGACATATGATGTATAAAATTCATTATGCATTCTGAGTAGTTTGCATGGCTTGCTTCATTTATAATAAAATAATGTATAGAAAGTTTTTTTTTTTTTTCCCTGTTAATTTGAAATTGTTTGTGTGGTCCACTTTTTTTTCAGTTTTTATCCTGATCTTTTTCTTCCTCTTATCTCCAGCAGCTCTACTGTGGTGGGAGAAGATAAATAAAAACATTTGAAGGCCTGAAAACATTTTGAATAATCTCACAGAAAAAAAATTGAAAAATGTGGAAATTAATTGAAAGTTCCTGCTTATTTCACTGGAAATGTCGCCTTTGTTAATAATTCTTAAAGGGTTTTTTGCAACTTATTTTCAGTTATTTCAACATTTAAACATACAGATATTATCCTTAAATATTTACCACATCAGTTAAAAAGATCCAGTGTGCAACATTAATTTATATTTTCTAATTAGGCGCCATTTAAACGTGTGCTTCTGATAGTCAGAGTACTGGGGTTGTAAAATTGTCACCTCGTGTTACGGGAGGAAGTGTCTTAATGAGCGGGACAGTTTTATGTGGACGGACGTTTTTGCAGTCAAAGCCGTAGCTGAAAGCTGCTCCTTCAGGTGAAAACCTTTAAGGGAAAAAAAAAAGAAAAAGGGAGAGAGCAACTTCGATTCACGCTCTCATTACGCCTGTTTTTTCCTCGTTCGTTGGAGTTAAACGTGAGCAGATCAAAAACAACCTGCAGCTCCAGGATTGAAGCGTTTTAGCCCGTGTGTTGCTCATTTGTTGCACCTTGCTGGTCATTTAGCGTGGCTTCCTGGGCAGCATATTTTAGCCCTGTGTTTGCTCCAAGAGTTACGGTTAAAAGTGCCTGTACAAAACATGCACCTAGCAGTAGTTTACAGCCTGAAAAGTACTCGGAGGTATATTTTATCAGAGTGTGGTTAGAGTTTTCTTTTCAAAATACAAAATTAGAAGTTTCAGAGGCATTTCCCACCCATGCACTCGCTCAGACACTTCCAGTCTGTTAGGTGGTCCGAGCCCATGTAGGAGTGCCGGTCGGACTGCGAGTGGGCTGCAGATTAGCTGGCTCACCCCCTGAGTGCATGGCACTTTGAGAAGACGTGTGTTTAAACCGGCAGGAGAGATTGCGAGGCCCCCACACACCGAGCTCTCCGGTGATGGATGCCTTTCTCTCTATCAGCGGATTTGCAAAGCACAAACAGATCTGAGCAATGAACTGTGATGGTTAGGAGTATCTCTGAGCCTTCCAAAGTTAAACTTTGCGTCAGTGGGGGTGGGGGGACTTAGCTGAGCATCGCCACATACAGTATCTGTGCGTTACTTTCATTTTATTACATTTGAACCCACTTAAGAATCTTGACTACAACAAAGGGATTTCTAAGACCTGCGTTCAGAGGTGAGGTTTGATGTCCGGCTTCTAGTCCAGAACCACAAACGGAGGAGGGAATTCAGCAGCTTTGTTCTTTCCTTTCATCTTTTCATCACTGGTGCGATCATTAAACGCAAACTGACCCCGTATGCAGATATTAGCCGTCTGACGTGGCAGAAATAGGTCTTCAGGTCGATATCTGGCCAGCATGTAAATGAACACATGCGCGTATGAGTGATTCTCTCCCGCAAGTGTGACCTGATTGCGGTAAAAATCTCCGCGCAGACGTCAAAATACTGGCACGTTAAGAGGCTGATTGTTTCAGACTAATGGTCACTCAACCTCCCTGATTGGTGCGCTTGGCTGCACTCCTCCGTGAAGCCAGCCTGTCATTGGCCCCTTGCGGATTTAGCGATATGAAAATTTGCATTAGGATCCCTTTATTGTTTTCTTGTTGTCTGTTAATTCCAGTCTGCAGAGCAGCCAGTGACCCATGGCCTGGAAACTGCTCAGTCTCCAGCCAATCGCCTGGCTTCACCACCTCCTCCATCAGAAATTCACTTTTATTTATGCAGAAGAAACTGCAGATTTTTTCCCCCGTGATTTTTAATCAAGAAAAAAACTTGTCTTATTGACTTTAATTTCACATTGTGCGCCACTTTGATTTTTTTTGTGCCCAAACGCGGATCTGCCAGCCATTGATTGGCCCATGCGGCTACTGATTTATTTTTCAACTCAGAGCATCTTTGCAAGTTAATGAAGCATTAGTGGGATTTTCTGTTTATTTCATTACAAATGCTAAGAAATTTTTATCTGGAATCATTATTCATGCACTGCTCAAAACTGCTTGTAAAACGAAATAAAAAAATCAATACCTTGTTAGGACGCTATGTTTTTATTATTCATTGCATAATATTAAATTAAGAGAGTCCTTGCTTCCAGATTTTAATGCCAAAAGAAAGTGTTGGCCATCTTCCACCATGAAAGCAAGTCGACTTGGCCAAGAAAATGTCAACTTTTTAAAGAAAGCCATGTCACAGATGCTATTAGCTTATGGTGGGTGTACTTACTGATTAGCCTTAACACAAACACTGGTATAAATTAAAGCGGGCTTCTTAATGACTTTTTTTTCCATTTTTACCATACTTGTGTGAGCCAATTTTTTTTTTTTTTTTTTTTTTTTTTTTAAATATGCAAAGGGGCTTAAAGAGTTACACTGACAGGACGCAGAAGGAGTCGTAGGTGGATAAAAGGGGGGAGCAGGAGACATCTTGAACCTTTTTTTTTTCCCTGCATGGGCATCTGTGAGCAGCTCCATTGTAAAACATTTCATCCCTCTAAATCACATTAAAGCCAGGGTGATTTATAAAGAATTTAAAGCCACTCTTTCTTTCTTTTTTTTCCTGCTGGCACCTTCTATTCTTAATAGCTAAGAAGCAGACACGTTGGGAATGTGTGGAAGCTCCGCTTGTGAAGAATGTCGTAATGACCAGATAGAATTTATTTTCTTGCGCTTTGCAGCGACGGGGAGGACAGTCTATTATCAAAATGTTCAAAAAGTAGTTCAGCCTGGAAATATCACATTTAAAACCTGGACCCCTGACTCATAAAAGGGCTCCACAGACTGTATCATGCTCCTAAATATCAGCGTCTCTGACAATAAATTGTGTTTATTGAAGCATCACTAATATTATATGTTCTCTCTTCTCCTTGCAGTTATCTTCCGTGGTTTGAAATCTACTACAAGCTCCTAAATACGCTGGCAGACTACCTGGTGAAACAGCAGGTAATTGTTGCTTTTTTGGGTTCCTGATCTGTATTAACGTCTTATGAGCCCGCAAAATATAAGACATGTTGGTTTGATTTGACTGAAACAGGCACACAGTTTAGTGGTTTTTAAACTGCATCGAGGTTGGATTTTTTTCCTCCCTCTCCATTCTGTTCTCCTCCCGCATGCTGCTTGTTGCCTTTTGTGTGCAAGTTTTGTTTGCCGTCTCGGGCTCGACTTGGCTCCTGTTGTTAGCGGCAACAATGTTGACATTTCACAGACCAAACGCTGATCTGACACTGGAAGTTATTCCTGATGATTTGCTGGAAAACAAATTGTTAAGAATAAAAAAAAAAAAAAAAAAAAAAAAGAGGGAAACCACAAATACACACAGGCCCACACACACAAATATGCACACAACTGCTCGCACTTCACAAAAGTCTTTTCCCCTGACTATTCGCTGCATTGCACTAGCAAAGGGAGGGAAATGTAAAATATGCAACAAACTGGGGAGATGTGCAGCCTCCAGCAAAGAGTGTGTAGGTGATGTTCCTGTGTTTTGACTGAAGATGGAGGGAAAGAGGGAAGGAGGCAGCACAGCGGAGGGATGCAGAGAGCTCTGGGACCACTTTCAATTGTCATGTATCGTCACTGCTTCTCTGCAGACCCTTAGAGACCAATGATGAGGACAGTAAAAAAGCAAAGCAGGCAGGCGCAAACGGAACACACACATTTGCTGGGCTGAATGGAATTCGGCAGAATAGTCACAGAGAGAGAAGAATAGGACAGTTTGCGCGTGTGTGTGTGTGTGTCTCTGTCTTTATGTGTGTGTATGAGAGAGAGGGAGAGGGAGAGAGAGAGAGAAAGATTAGTTGGAAATCCTGGGTGACTGAAGTGTTAGTGTGCATGATTTGGTTTCTATTTACCCCGCTGTCCGTTCCAGGCGAGAGGGGAATGTTGACAGACGAGGGAAGACAGAAGAGCGATGAGGGTTTAGGGCGAGGGGTAAATGAACTGTTTCCCCAGGCCGTGTTGCTGACCATGCGTGTGAGCATTGAGCCTCTCATGACAGGAGGCTGTTCGATTGCACACATCCTCCACAGCACCCCCTCGCTCCCTTCCTCCCCTCTCTCCTCCTCTCGCCGCATATCGCTGCACATTCCTCTCCGCACATTCACATACGTACTCGTGCACATTCTTCCACAAAACCAAGAATGCTGGGTAAACACAACAGGAGAGGAAAGATAGTTCAAGTGCATCTTGTAAACTTTGCTGCCTTAAGTCTCCTTCTCTGCTCACGATGGTCAACCCGGTTCACTGGTGACTTGTTAGAGCCCGGGTCTTTGAGTGGGGACCCCTCTTAATTACAGCACAGAGCTCTAAATCAAGCGTCTGCACCGTGGATCGTTAAACATATGTCAGTCGGATGTTTTGAAGGGCTCCGGGTCTTGCTGCAGGATTGCCCTCTGGTCTGCAGCAGCTTCTGTCCCAGCACGGTTGTTAAGATTGATGCCTTGTGCAGCGTCAACAACACCTACAAATAAAACTCTGCTGTGGTTCCGTGCCTTTGCCTTTCATTTTTTTTTTTTTTTGCGTCTCTCCCCCAGGAAAATGACTTGAACAACATGCTGAACTCGCTCTATGATCTGCCAGTGCCAAAGCCCTTCACGCCAGTCAACCTGAGTGTGGTAGGTATACACGCTCCTCACACACTCCTCTGTCAGAGAAGGTGGACCGGTGTAGGGCGTGGAATCTGTGGCATTGGGGGGGGGGGGAAAGATGCAAAAAGTCAGCCAAAGTAGTCTAAAAGTAGAGCGAGACACACCAAAGATCAACTGCAAAAAATGGAACAAAACAGGGAAATAATGAGAGCTTAAATACAAAAGATTCAGACGAGGAGGAGACGAAGATGGCTCAAAAACAAGCAGGAGGAAAATAGGACAGAGCGAGTAGGGGGGATGAAGTGGATGAAAACGAGGGAGTGGGCAGAGGACGAGAGCGGAGGGGAGGTTAAACATACGTTAAGTTGAAAGAGAGATTCTGAGGGTTCAGCACCGACATCGTGTTTGGAGACAAGAAATGGCGCTAACAGGGTTTTGTGCGATAAGACCCGGCTCAGCGCGTCTGAACTCTGCCAGCTCGTCGTGTCTCCTGCTTATCGAGAACCCGGAACAGCTTAACAAGCACAGGTTGCCTCAAGTGGACGGAGTGTTTGTGGAGACCCCGACACCGTCTCTGCTCGTCTGCTTCTCCTTCCTACATGAAACACTCGCTCTTAAGCAGCTCTCGGCTGCGCTAAGCCTTTTTACATAAGTAGAAAATAATGGTTTTCACAGTGGGACTGCTGGAGCCGTGTTTTGTGTTTTTAAGTTGCTGAGACTCCACGCCAAAATGGGATCAAATAATCTCAGACCTTGTCCTTGAAGAGCTCTACCAATTAAAACGAGCTGCTCCACAAGTCTCAGGAGGCTGTTCTTCTACTCGCACATATGAATTCCTGACATAACAAGAGCAACACGGGATAATCAGCGTGTCTGCGAAGGTTAACAAGGTCATCTCCAACTTCTTATGATTTAGTTTTTCTCTGTCAGTTTTCCATCAGCCGAATATGTGAATCAGATCTTTTCATCTGAGTCTGAGCCTCATCGAAGTGGAGGCCCAGGGAGAACAGAGGTGATGGCTTCATCTCTTTTCTGAAGAAGCCACTATTTTGATATTTAATTGATTAAGCAGAATTATTCCCTGAAAGAGGGGTTTGTGTTTTATCATGGATGCCAAGAAGAAGAAGGATCATTGTCGCCTTTCATGTGTGAACCCTGTTTTGTTCTCTCTCCCCCTCCTCATCGTGCAAGAACGAGCAGTTGTATATTGCCACCGGGCAAGTACTGAGAGATCGGCGAAGCACGGAGCCGGTGAGTGGAGGGGAATGAGCGAGCAGCAGGAGGAGGGATGGAGGCTGCTCTAAAATCTGAAACCGCCGCTGCACTAACCACATGGGAGCCGTGGCTTTCCAATTTGGCCAAATAAGCCGCACTTTCTTTTTAAATATAACAAAAACAAACTATCCTGGGCCTTGGTGTATGTTTCTTCTTCTCTGGAAAACAATCAAACTTTATAAATGATTTATACCATTCCACGCTGCTATATTCTCTCTCTGAATATCAAAAGTCCCCCCCCCATGTTTAAAGCAATGGCATTTGTGCTCAGAAAATCTCCTTGATGCCTTTCCAGTTAACCCACTTACAATGTTTTTATATAAACATGTCTTCGAAATAACAAGAAATAAAGCAGATAAGCATGCAAACATCCAGCGAAAGGCTGGGCTGAGTTGAGTTGAGGAGCAGGGCTTGTGATGATCACAATTGCTGTGATTTTTGTAGTTTGACGGGGGAGCACGAGACTGTAGCTGCTGCACGCAGGGCTGTGGGAGCTGGCCCGTCTCAGACGTGCCTCCCCAAGGCCTGATCTTTGATTACAACTTATTTGTTTGGTTATTCGTCTTGTATTTGGGTTTGACAACTAGTTTTACAGGTTCGTCTTTGAGCTGACTGAGAATAGAAGTTTCCCCAGAACAGGAAGAAGCAGAGATCTGAAATCAACTTCTCACTGAGCTGCTGGATTAAAGACCAGCTTAAGAGTTTCCCTTGAACAAGAAGTGAAGATAACCATTGTGAGGTTTAGTATGTTAGAGTTTCAATAATTAGTCTTTATTTTTTCAGAGGCAGCGAAACAAAAGTGACCCAGCTGCTAATTTGCTGATAAGTCATAAAGATCAGCAGCCATGTGCAAGGTGTGACGTCCATAAATTGAGGCACAGCAGAGTTTCCTAGAGGAAGAAGGTGCCTTCTGAAGGGAATATTTGTTTAATTGAACAGTGGTGATTTTGTGAACGCAGCAAAATCAAGTCCCATGTTACAGGAATGAAAGAGTGGCATACTTTTCATTCTTAATTGTTAAAATATCAAACTGCAGCATGAAAATCGCCTTTTCTTCTGTGGTGGTGGGACTTTCCTGATGTTGCTGACATTAAATGGTTCCTTTTTTAACGTGCATGTATCAGTGGATTACTGCGATCTTGTCTTTCCTGACCTTTATTTAGGCCTTTATTTCTTTGAAACTGCCGATTTACGACCTCATGTCTAGAAAACGATATCTCTCTGTATTTTATAGCTCAGGTTCTTCCTCCCACAGAAGTGATAAATAAAATAAATGCTCAAATATTAATGCTAAGGAGACCATATTGGCACTTCTTTTCTCAGCATTTCTCAGCATGTAAGGATAAGTCCAGCTTAATTCCAGCAAAGACCCACACGACTAAAGAAACTGAATTTGGTTTTGTTCAGATATTTTTCCTGTTAAAGTCTTGAGCAGGGGACCAAACCCCCAAAATGCTCAGATAGGACCCTGCGATGAGCTGGCGACTCTTCCGGGGGTGTACCCTACCTTTGCCCAAATGCAGCTGGGAGAGACTCCAGCACCCTCCCCTCGACCCTCCAAGGGAAAAAGAAAGAAAAAAAAAAATCATATTAAAGCATGTGGGAAAATCTGCAGTAGGCGTGGGGTGGAAAAACATCCTGCAACAGATGGTTGAACGAAGGCCAAAAGAAACACAGTTGTGCTCAGGCTGCAGGAGGGTGTGTGTGAGACACACACACACACACACACACACACGCACGACCTGTGTTTCAGTTGGTTTGTCTACCTGCCTCCAAACAGCACCTCTCTCAGGCCCCTTTGATCTGAACACTGAACCTGCCCTGCTCTCCCAAAGTGAGACAGGCAGCCTTGTGATCCTTTAAACAATCTGTCTGTGAGGATGCACACGTGCACTCACGCACACATGCACGCTCATGCCTGTGTGTCGGTGCTCTTGCAGGCCTATTTAATGCTTAAATAAAGACTCAGTTTTCCACCGGAGACATCACCCCAGCCTGCGTCTTCAGGGAGCTGAGCCGATACTGAGCTTTTTCTGTTCTGCAGACCTGATAAAAGCATTGCCATAGTTCAGACACCAGCTCAGCAATTCATATAGACAGAGCTGAAGATGAGCCATAAATCATAGAACAAAGTGAACGTGAGCCTCGCCCCCACCGCCGCCCTTCATTCTCTCCAGCGTGAGTGGTGTGCCTCACATGTGACCTTCTCTTTTCTTTCTGCCGCATGTTTGTGTTTTGTGCAGCACTCCTACTTCATCGCCCCAGATATCAATGGACTCCCGACCATCCCTGAGAGCGTGAGTATTCACGGAGAAGGAGATGAAAAAAGACCCACAGAGATAAAGGCAGATCCGTCTCTTCTGGAGCCATGTCTGCCTCTAATCGTTTTTAATCAGATACACTTGTCACCTTTTGAAATTATTGCCTCATCCTCTTGTTTCAGTTTTATCTCCTGCAGTAGCTGAAGTTCAGTAATTGCCACGAGTATTAGAAGATTCGAACTGAACACGTGTTGCACGTGCGTTCCGATTTTACCTCCAGCCCAAGTCGATCCGAACCATCCCATCTGACAAAATAAAGCAGCATTTATCCAGCTTTTATTTCCTAAACACCACACAACACATAGTTTCCAGGCACTTTTTCTGTTTGCTGAAGATGGAAATGTTCAGAGATGGAAGTCCAAGTTCTTTTTCTTCGGTACTTTGTGTCTCCTCGTGGCACACTCTGACAGTCTGTGGCATTGACATTTTAGGCAGGTTTGTTATGTGCTGTTCCTACTTTTCCTTCTGTTCCTGTCTGTCTCCAGAGGAACCTGACAGAGTACTTTGTGGCTGTGGACGTCAACAACATGCTCCAGCTCTACGCCAGCATGCTGCACGAACGGCGCATCATCATTACCTCAACCAAGCTCAGCACTGTGAGTCCAACCTCCCCCTCCTCGAGTCAGTTATCAGCGCCACCTTGTCAGAGGAACAGTAGGTTAGGGTACATCTCCAATGTTGCGGCCACTTAAAAAACGAGATTCCAAAGCTTTTCTAAAACTTGAGGTAAATTTCTTCAAAGGTACTGTGATTTAGGTGATTTTCTGTTTCGTAATCCTATATATTGACATATAAAACAGCATACGGCTTCAATATATAGACCTTTCTAGATTCAACATGATTATTGTCATCAACAGGAAATCAAACCTAAATTTCTTAAAGGAGAATATTTCTCTCACATGGCTACACTGCTACACAAAGGGAGTTTTCTTTCTTTTTCCTTGACTGATCTGAACACCCATTAATCCCCCTCCCACTCCTCTTTCCTGGGCGTCGTGCAATCAGACAGCAGCACTATCACCAAAGTCTGACAAGCTGTGAGATCCAAAGTGAAGCTGGATTCTATTTGACTGTTTGTCTTAGAACTGTAACACATTAATGGCCCCAAAGCCTTAAATTATCCGTTATTACGCGTCTTAACTCTGGTGTGATTTAGAGTCCTTTCAGTCCGCCTGTCTGCAGAAGGGAGGAAGTGTCTCTCTGTTTTTTCCCCCCTTTTCCTCCCAGCGTTCCTCATGCCGTCCTCCCCCCTCTGTTATCTTAGCAGCTGATGAGGCAGAGCCAAATGTTTATGACAGATGAGATGCGAAAAGGGAAGTGATGTCATACCGAGTTCTGGATCTGCGAGCGTTGCTGCCTCGGTATCTGCCGAGGACCAGAGGGGCCTGTGCTGGTGATGGGCGCCAGAGGGAAAGATATACAGGTTCTCCCACCGGAGCTGTAATCAGGAAAAGCTGTAAAAATTAGCCGTCCCTTAGAGATTTTCACCTGTCTCCCCTCAGCTCCGGAGATGAGCACAACTGGTGTCTCGGCTGCGCACGGTGCTGTGACACGAGAGCGATATCGTGTAAATTATCAGACACAAGAGCGCAGCGAGCAGGAAGAGGGGATGAGGATGCATTTCTCTGAGATGTACTTATTTGTGCAGGTAGAGACTAATCTTAGATTGTTTTTCTTTAATAAATTTATGCCGACAGGAATTTTGATGCGCTTCTGCATCAGACCTTTCCCTCGGAAAGCCTTTCATCCTCTGCAATCCTTCATCCACTCATCTGTCTATCCATCCATCTCCCTCGGGGAGAGGTGTTTTCATTTGGTAGCAATGTATGTCAGGCACTGCGGTATAAAAAGTATTTTTTTTTTTTACTTTTCCACTGGGATTACTCACTGGCTTGATGTTATTACTGCCTCTGTGATGTGTTATTTTTGCTGTTGTGTACGTTGACCTCTGGGTTCAAGTGGGAATGGTTACCGTGGATCAGGAATCCAGCCATCTGACTGCAAAAGCCGGCTTATTATCCCCACCGCTGTCTCCAGATCAAAACTCTTAAAGACTGGGAAATATATTATTAATGTCAGTGTTTGACATGTTTGCTTAAATAAGTTTTAGCAGTCGCTCCATGGATGGGTAATGTTTGCTATAGTCTGCTTGCCACAGTGAGAGTGTGTACGAGAGGAGGTATTGTTAGTAACATCGTTAGTGCCATCCAGCTGCTTTTCACCACCTCCGCCTGTCCAGCATCTCAGCCGAGCAAAGAGAGGCAGAGAAGAGAGCGAGGAATAAGCACGCACACATATATGTTTCAGTATATGCAGCGTTTGTTCTCCTTGGGCTTGGTGCTGCCCGCGTTAAAGCCCCCGGTGAACCCGCCTTGTCGGTCTGCGGTACATGGCCGGCCATTCTCACAAAACCGCCAACAGCTAAGGAATAAATCATGATCTTACAACAATGCATATGTTGACTCGGAGCTGTTCCGTGACCAGAGGTGAATGGTACCACTGTTTTAAGAGGCCGTTTGGCGGTGGCGCAGGGGCGGGAGCCAGCCAAGCATGCAGCCTTGTCATGGGGCCGAATAATAGGGCAGCATCGGCCCTTCCTCTAACTAGTCAGCTGGGAGGACCCCCACCACCAAGCAGCTTGATCGCCCCACCGCCCTCTGTGTCTTTCATCTGTCGAGGCCCCCCAGCTCCGGAGCCCAGCCTCTGCCCTGCCTGTGGCCCAGGCTCGCACACAGCCCTGCCCCGGCACCGACTGACAGCAGCCCTCTCATCAGCCTGTCAGGCCTATGCTAACAAGGCGCTATCCAACCAGCGTGCCCTAGAGTGCCAGCTGTCTCTCTGTTTCCTGCCTTTTCCTCTGTTCTTCCTTTCCCTGACTTCTGTCTGTCTCCACTTTGCTCACTATCTGGCCTATTCTTGGTCACTGACGTGTTATTTTCTGTCCATCTGCCTCTCAGCCGCCTCTTTTTCCTTTTTGACTTTGCCTTCCTGTTCCTGGGTCTCTTTATGCCTCTTCCTGTTGTTGGGCATCTGCAGAACATGGAGACGTCCTCCTCCCTCCTCCTTCATAAAAGATCTCTGCAATAGACTTATCTCAGCCCCGTGTCATGTGTGTGACTAAAAGCATGTGTGGCGTGTGTGTGTTTGCGTCTTCTTTGCATGCATCTGTTTGTCCCCTGCACTCACAGGTGTTTGCACCTTATGTCTTTTTTGCAAATGATGCCGCTAGCGTGTGTGTGTGTGCGCGCGCGTGTGTGTGTAGGTGTCCCGGTGTTGGCTGATACCAGCCTTGTCCTCGGCGCTCTGTCCCAGCGCCACCTACTTGTTTGTGGCACGCATGTGTTACACGGGGCCTGACACCAGCAGTTGTCTACAGAGGGAGGAAGAGAGCGGGTAATTGATTGCACAAAAGGTAAGAGAGGAAGGATCAACCCAGCAGGTGAGAGCCGGACAGACAGACGGCGGGAGGAAAGCAGAGTCAGGAATTAATTGGGATGAAGATGTATGTGGGAGAGGAGGAGAGACGATGGAGTTTGGAGAGTGCGTAGGGACAGCGCTGCAAGTCAAGGCCAGTGGAGGGTAAATGAGTGTTTGAGGCTAGAGTGAGCAGGTCAAGAGCGCCTCTGCTGATACCAGCCCTCCTGTCAGATTGAATCACAGCGCCCGAAGCTGCAGCAGTTATTGTATTTGTCTGATAGAGAGAATTATCTGTGGAGTTTATTAGAAAAGGCTAAAATCATCACCACGCTCCTGTTTAGGACGTGGAATGTGTGGACAAAGGTGGTACACGTGGGAAGTACCATGTTCCTGTTTTTGTTTTTGTTTTTTTTTCTGCCTGTTTTACCTCAGCATATGTAGCTGCTCAGGTGAAGAATGGTGTGGGTGGTTACTGTCAGAGTCTGCAGAGAAGATCTGAGGTCTCTGGTGGTTCCTGCTCTTTAAGGAAACATCACTGTTGACGGGTTACTTTGCTGCTCAGGCGTGTAGAGGGATGAGCTCATCTAAATGCGATCATGTATGTATACGGAGAGAAATGTGAGGCTTTTGAGCCGGGGTTCCCGCTCCCATAAATCGTGTCTGGTAATTAAGCTTCTGGTGTCGTGATTAATTTGAATACAGTATGAGCTGCGTGTCTATCTCTTCCACAGATTTGACCATTTTGGAAAATTTGGGAAGAAAAAAAAGAAAGACACTTTTGCATAAATTCTCTAAATATATATTGACTGTATATATCTTTTCCTTTTCTAGTCGTCTTTGACCACTGAAGTTTTATTTTTCCAGGCTGCTTTCACTCATGCTGCATTCAAACGTGGCGGTAGATTCCAACTGGCAGGTGTCACACGCTGACTGGGAAGCTACTTCAGGATGCAGTGTCTCATTCATTTCCACCTGCAGCGGAACACCTGAGCTACAGCCACCATTCCACTAAGGACTGAACTGGTCCCAACTGGAAATCACTTAGATGATGAACAGAAAACAAATGAAATTCTTGTTTATTCACTTATTTTTGTGGAAACATTTTAATCGACATGGACAGGGCTTAATTTCTTGTTTTTACAGAAAGAGTCGTTTTGTACATGCTAACACCAGAATGGTGTCAGAGGGCACGTTGTCTCACATTATCTCCCTCTCACACCTCCGCTCTCCTCTACCTCTTTCTAGCGCGCTGTCTTTCTTCTCTTTCTGTCCCCGCGTCCTTTGGTCCGGTAGAAGCGATCTGGGGGAACCAGCGTTGGTGTGGACGCTCTCTGTCTGCCGCGGTGCACTAAGAAAGCTCTCAGGGCACAACCAGGGACCTTGGCTGCTTTTTGAAGCAGACTGTCGCTGTATAATCGGTTTGCTTTCTCCCAGAGGAAGGGGAAACACACACACACACACACTCAAACGCGCGCACACACACAGCCCCTCATTACCGGGCAGAGCCCCCATCCCTGGGGACTGGACCCAGCACCTAATCCTGTATTTGTTCTTGGGGACTGTATCTGTGATTCTCCATTGAATGGAATATTAAGCACCCAGGTCTTTTGTGGAGCGTGTAAGCCATTTGGCTCCACTCATCTATTATTTATCAGCCTGGCAAATATTTTATCAGCCTTAGCCTCTCATGACCCACTCTCATGTGAAGCCCCCCCAAACGGGGTGGGGGGGGTGGTACTATTTCTCTTTTTCCACTTATCTTCCTTTTACTTTTTGCCTCGTCCACTCTCCAACCTCAACATGGACTTGGAGTTTTTTCACTCGGCTGAATTAGAGAGGCAAAGATGTGGAGTATTCTGGAGTTTGCTGCAAGTGGGCTTATCGCAGACGCAGCGCCACCTCCGTGGCTTTAGAGATAGCAAATAAAAGAAAACAAGGAATTTAGATTTGCTTTATAAATCATTCTTGGTTTCAGTAATCCCTCCTCTCCTCCCCTAAGCCATCTACCCATCCTGGGAAGAGGAGAAACAGAACGACTCCTGTTTTTCCCTTTCAACATGAAAGTAAATCATGCCAGCTGGGGGGCTCACCTTGAGGCCTAGAGGAGATAATTGGAGTTGGTTAGCGAGGTGTTCTGTGCCATTACCTCCTGGTACCTGGCGAATGGCTGGGGCTTGCCTCACACTCCCAGAGGAGGAATACAATTGCCTGTTGGCTCTCAGCATGTGCATGCGTGCGTGCGTGCGTGCGTGACGCGCACACCTGCATGTGTATGTATATCAGCCAGAGTTGGATCGCTGACCTCACTTCATCATGATTTAATGGCCCCTTGGTGTCCTCACCTGGAATAAAGGGAGAACGGTGCGGGGATGCTCGTAGCAGTTCCCCCACCGAGCACTTGACTTCCAGGCATTAATATTCATCACATCGATTTATTTTCAGAATTAGCAAAAAACAAAATGTTTGCCAGAGAATTAATTCTGACAGGAGGGTGGCATTGTTGTGTTTTATGTGAAGACGGCAGGCAGGAAATATGCATATGCAGATAGAGTGAGCAAGGCACCAATTAAATGTTGATTAAGTCCTAACTATTGTGGGACTGTGTGTAACAGAAACTGCACAGAGACAATAAAAAAAGATCATTTTTCCAGCACATGAGAAATGAACGCAGTTAAAACCAGGCAG
The DNA here is from genome assembly GCA_015343265.1 of Pao palembangensis. Taxonomy (NCBI): domain Eukaryota; kingdom Metazoa; phylum Chordata; class Actinopteri; order Tetraodontiformes; family Tetraodontidae; genus Pao; species Pao palembangensis. The sequence continues at coordinate 25,305,330 of CM027082.1, read as the reverse complement.
GGAGGGAGACATATGGACACGCGCATATTTTAAGATATTTCGATGTCTGAATCTGAGTTTCGGGGTTGGGGTGGGGGGGCTGTTGGGAGCGCCTAGCCCCTCTTCTCTGGCAGAACTGGCTCCAGATTTGGCCAGTCAGCGGTGACACCCCGTGTGTCAGTGGCGTGATAGCGTGTGTCCGTTTCACACATCAACTGCGAAGCCGTGGCGGTGTAACTGCGGCTGCTGCTCTGGGGTCCCGGCGGTATGGGCCTTGCCTGCAGTCTCTGTTGGCTAACTCATGTTTCATTCTTTGGCAATTTGCCCTAATGAAGTCCCGCAGGAGCTCCTCAGACCTCTGTTCTCTTTCCATATTTAATCATGTTATTTTAATCTGGGGGATGAGCTAACGCCTCGCTCTCCTGCCGTGTCTGCGCCTCTTTGTGTGTCGGGTGTGTGTGCACGCGCGGGCGGGCGAGGTGCAGGTCATTACTATTGGTGTGTTTTCGTGAGACGGGATGTCTTTGGGGCGGGGGTGCTGGTTTTAAGACAATGGAGGACAATGACTTTAATTTTCTGTGCAACATTGGTTTGACAGTGCTGAGCGCTCCTTTGAAAGGGAATGTCATCTTCCCGTGATCGCTTCTCATTATCTGTTGAAAAGAAGGTTGTTTTCACTTTAATTTGTAGGTCAGAACGATTGGGGTAATTTTGATTTTTATCACTGGTGTCAGCTTTGTTTTCAGCTCCTTTTCCGCAGGACGCAGCACCATTGTCACTCTGAGTGGAGTTAATTATGAATATTGGAGTCTTTTCATCGTTTATTTTCTTATCATTACATACAATAATATTAATATCACTGCAGTGATATCACAGAACAAATGATTAATATGGTGGGAAATGGTTCCAGCCGACACCTGTGTAAAACAGTTTTTTACAGTTCTTCATTTCCGTCTTGTTTTTTTCCTTTTCACCTCATCAGTCTTTCTCTCCTCTGTGTTGTTTCTGCCATGAGCTTAAGACAAGTGGTTGATCTCCATCTTTAGTCTGTTTTTTTTTCCTCTCGTCCTCCAACAGTAGCTCACAGATCATGTTTTCATCACAACACGCTCGACACGTCAGTGTTCTGCCTTCCTTGCGAGGGCTTTTGTCAGGCTGTAAGATTAAAGGCTAACACGAAATCAAGCGTGCATTTCAGCAGCGGAAGCTCATCACCTTGATCAAACTTTTAGATTTTAAAAGCGCCGTACTCACAGGATATGGTCTTAAAGGCAACAGAGCTGCGGTTTTGTGCACTTTTAAAAGTGTTTAATTGAAAAAAAGTTGCAGCACTGCCATAGAATTAGAAAGTTTTTTAATCCAAGTTTATTTTTATTTAATTTTTATTACCTTCTGGACTCGTTGTGAGCTGACAGTTCAGCACGAATTTGCAGTGTTTTTGTTTCCTTCTCCTCAGGGGGATGAAGTGAGATTGTAACCTTGTTTTTTTTTTTTGTTCTGCAGTTAACTGCATGTGCCCACGGTGCGACTGCCCTGCTCTTCCCCATGTACTGGCAGCACATCTTCATCCCCGTGCTGCCCCCACATCTCCTGGACTACTGCTGGTATGTCTGACCACCTGTTTACACCCTCTCCTTTTCCATCCACTTCCTGATTCACACACACCTGACACATACAGACACACACACACACACACACACACACACAGCACGCCATGTGTTGCTGTCATGCGCCGAGCGCTGACGCTAAAGCTTCGGTGCAAACGTGCAGATGCACATGTTCGCACCTTCTCTCACTCTTTCGCTGAGCCGCCCCCACGATCGCTTCTCCTGTGTGGCCCCCTCGCTATAACGAACGGCCTGGATCACCTTGCTCCATATTTCATGCCGGAGCGAACGCGGCGCTCTCCTCTTTTAAACCCTCTCAGGGGTTTGTTAGCACCCATCTAATGCAAATCCAACAAATCTGAGGCTATGTTCGTGAAACTGGAGCTGAAGTCGAAGCTGCTCGACAAATCTACACCCGTGCAGGCCCATTTCGGATCTGTTCGCGTGAAAACAGAATGAAAGCAGACTCTGCTAATGCCAAGGAGGAGATGTTTCAGCACCGTCTTTTCTGGTCCTCTGTCTCTTGCAGAAGTTGCAAACCTGTTCATCACTGACAGGAAAATGTGATTTTCAACACAAGACTCTGCTCCATTTTATTCAATCACAACACAGTCCTGCGAGCACTGATTAGATGATCTGGTCACATGATCTGTGCATGTACCTGTGCAGCGGTTCAGCTCGTAAACGTCATTCTTGTATATGCATGAGAGGAGTGGGGCACACCGGCTGAAACGCAGCGCTGCAGGCCTGCTGTTTGTTTTTAAGCTGATTAAAGCTCGCAGCTCCAGAATCAGCTCGCCCTGGAACACGCTGACCTAAAGCTATCTGATTATCACTGCAAACTGCATCACACACACACACACACACACACACACACAAAAGCTCTTCTGCTCATTTAAATCTATCATGGTGGATTGTAGAAACACTCTCTGTAGACCTGTTGTGTCTACCTTTCAGGTAATGCAATTAAAATGTTAGTAATGTTCTTTGTGACGCCTGCACTTCCCAACAGGAACTGAGCACTGGTTTACTGCTGAACCCTCATTTCTAAAAGGTTATTCTAAAGTCAGCTCATGTCTTCCGATTCGAACCTAGCGTAGAAACGGTTGTGATTTTTTTTGAACGTGGATCACAAATGACAAGAGCAGAACGGCCTGAAGAAACGCCGTCGACAGTTGTGTTGTTGCTTTTCCGGGTGGGTGTGTGGAAGCTCGTATAGGGTGGGCTGACACTGCTCACAGCTTTGCTTCTTCTCTCCCCATCCACAGTGCACCCATGCCATACTTTGTGGGAGTTCATCTTAGCCTGCTGGAGGTACGTTAAACACTGTAAATGTGCATAAATATATTAAATGAGCTGCTTTTTATATGCTGATGCAAATGTATACGTGGTAGATAATCTGACTCTAACTAAAGTTTCATCTGGTTTGATGAATAGTGCTTCAATGTGTGTGTGAAATATATATATAAATAAATAAATTAGCTCTTGAACGCTTTGAATTATGAAGGAAAGGACAGAATGATCGTCAGCACTTCATCTTCCTGCCTTGCTTGTGCTCGTTCTTAACCTACAAGAGCTACAAACGACGGAGACAGAAAGTATCTCCAAACAAAGAGCTCTCACGCCTCATTGTTAAACCCTGCGTGTTGGTTGGGGGGCAGGCCGGCGCCCACGTCGCACGTGCACATCTTGCGCGTCGGTGTTTGTCTGCGTGCTTGTGTAATTGTGCAAATGCATATGGCATAATTCACATGTGTTTGTGTGTGATATTTGTCTGACAGTTGCAGCAGTGGCAGTATTTATCACACTCTGCATCCGTGACAGACCCCCTTTCCGCCACTACATAATTAGTCCAGATCAGCATGCGAGCCTCCACTGCACACAGGCTGTCACAAAAGTGACAAACTAGAAATTCACACACTATGCTGTCCCCCCCGCCCAACTCACACACACACACACACACACACCTGCCTGCATTCTGCACTGCACTGATATAATTGTTGAATTTGCCGCCATCATATTTGGAGTGTTGTGTTGATGCACCAGACGTTTGCATACCGGAGAAAACCCAAATGTTTTTGCGCTTCACTGTGTGTTATATTTATTTTTATTTTTGCACAGTTTAATATCAGGATACTGCGGTGACCAGAAATTAAATAAATGCAAAAAAAACATTCTGTTTGTTTTGGTAGATCTAAAAAAAAGGGAAAGAAGGAGAAAAAAAAAAGCTTTGTTTTAACATTCATGCTAGTTTTATTCTCCTATAGCGAGTGCTCAGTCGTTCGCTGGAGGATGTGATCATCCTGAACGTGGACACCAACACCCTGGAGAGTCCCTTTGACGACCTCCGCAACCTGCCCGCTGATGTGGTGAGAACACACACACACGCACACACACACACACACACACACACAGACACACCTCAGTGCTTCACAACCTTTGTTGTGTTTGCGCGACACCCCCACATTTTACTTTTTTTCACTTCGTCTCACTTGCATAGATGCGCATTCTCCTACCCGCTCTCTCTCAGTCACACCCAAACGCAGACAAACACACACAAACACACACATGTGTAAAAAATAAGTCACAGTATAGCTCCGTCTCCTCGCCACATCATTAATGACTGCAGTACTGGCTCCTCAGATTGTGGCTGTCTAAAGTAAACTCCCGTCGCGTCGTGTGACGCTTGAAGGCGAACTGCATTCCCCGACCATCAGAGGCTTGTGGGAAAATGTGCAACTCCCTTCCCTTCATCTCTATCCATTCTAATCATTATTTCACAAAGTCGCGCGTTTCTGCCTGCCCACTGGCACGTTTCTGAGAATGAGGGATAGGAGGAGCGAAACAAGGCCCAGAAAAGGAGAGAAAAGGATGAGATGGGTGAGTTTCTAGGGGGGAGAGAGTGAAGAGAAGGGGGCCAATTACCAGTGTGGGCAGTGAAGCCACCTGCCAGTGCATCGTCTCTTTAATTAACGGAGCTCTGACGCCGGTCAGTGCTGCAGAAGACATCGGCACAGCGTCAGGGTCACTTCCACACACGCGCGCGCACGCACACACATACACACACACACATACATACACACACACACACATACATACACACACACACACATCTTTGCGCTTGTCTTCTCTGTCTTTGTCAAGGCGGAAATGTGTTTGTTTAGTTGTTTTTGCCCCCTCTCTCTCTATTTAAGCCTCTCTGATGCAGTGAGGCCCCGAGTCTGTAGGCGCGTAATTAGCCGCGACGCTAACGGTGTATTCTCAGGTTCCACCACCTGACTCCAGCCCCGCCAGCAGCATATCATTCAATCCACAGGCCAGCACACTACAGAGCCTCTCACACCCCCACACGTCTCCGTTTCTCCTGATTTAGCGGCTGCAAACGCCGTGCATTAATGACCCCTCCCCCTCCCCCTCCGCCCGGTGCCCCCTGATTTTAAAACATATTTGCCCGTCCGACTTCCTGCCGCTGTTTCCTGCCACCTGTCTGCCGTTTTGCGTCTCTCTCGTGCCACTCCGCCTGCTTCCTCTTTCACATCCAGGGACTCCGGGGTCCTAAATGAAACTGCAAAATGAGTTTGTCATAAAAAGGAGTCGGGGCTTTTGAAAGGAAACAGAAGCGGAGAGAAAAGCCTTTGTCTTTGCCGTGTGATAAATTAAGTGGCAGGCTCAGAGCTTTCTTTTTTTACTTTGATCCTCTGCTCACCGTTTTTCCTGACTAATGGCAGAACATAGTCCCCACATCATGTCAAATTACGGCACCTGCAACTGAAACTTCACTGGCATTAATATATTTATCGCAACAAGCTGTTGTTTCTTTTTTTACTCAGTCCTGTTCCTATAGCCTCTCCTGTCTCCTCTCATCTCCTCACCCGGGTTTGTAGATTAATGAGAAGGTAAGCAGCTGCTAATTGGGTGGAATTCCTGCTCTCTTGTTAGTTGGCTTGTTAGTGATGAGGACACGCGACATTGGCATTTGATGTTTGTGTTTACACACGGGGAGATGTTTGAGGCATTGTGCATTATGTCAAACGCGGGCCTGAAATCTTGATTAAAGCTGAGGGCGTCTTTGCCCTGTTTCAGCTGCCGCGCGTTGTTTCTGAGCCATTAAATCCTCCCTTCGTTTCTCTTTAATTCTCACTGTAGCGCGGGCTACTTAACACTCAGGCTTTATTCAGCGTGAAAACCAAAGCCTCGAGACCCACCAAGTAATTATTATTCTTACTTTAAGGGCCGAATATGTCTTTGTCTGAACACAAAAGGCTTGAGATTGAGGAAAAGTAAAGGCCAACAGGAAATGATTGAGCCTGTTTTGAGGCCGGCTGCAGTGAAAACAAAGACCTGTAATGTTGATTTAAGAAAATCTTTAGAAATCCGTCTAATTACAGCCGTGCACGCTGTGAGCACATGCGGAATCCATTAGATGACGGGGCTGACCAGTGGCCACGCTTTTAGCAGGTTCAGAGTTCACAGTTGTCCCGAATTAGCTGCCCTCTCTCAGACGGGACCCCTGTACCGGCTCCACTAAATGCCCTCCCATTAATGGCCTCTTCCCGCAACTTCACACTTAATATTTCAGATTTATTGACTTTTTCTGATGCTACCAGGCCCGTAGTGGTTCTGTTTAGCTCAAAAATCTATGCAAGAGAAGAATTGATAACCACCTTTTTGCAATAACTTTAATAGTAACACATTTGTTTACCGTATTTACTTAATGTGCCTTATTTAAAAAAAAAAAGTTTCTTGCTTTAAATTTTATTCAAATTGTTTTGGAAAGTGGTTTTTTTTTAGTTGTAATGAATTGGAATTTGTTTTCTATTTGTGATTTAAATATAAAAAAAAAACAAAACCTTGTGATATTAATAAGGAAACAGGCACATTTTGAATGTTACAGTGTGTTTATCTGGGGGGGGCGGTGTGTGTTACAGGATGCCAAAGTTGAACTGAAAGTTTCAACACTTTTTACGCATTAATAAATCATACTAATCTCTGAGAAAACTGCGCCTTTGTCGGTAAAATCAATATGTTGACAAGCACGCTGAAAGGAAATACTCGATAATAAAAAAAAAAAGGCAGAAGAATCCCCCAGGAAGATCAAGGTTGTTCATTCCCAGAGATCCACAATTGCTCCTCCACGCAGAGATTGGGCTGATAAAGTTATAATTGGCTTTTGGTTGGTGGAGCTGTTTACCACACTAGTCATTAAAAGTATCCAAGAATAGCAAATTAGGAGTCTGTTAATTCCGAAAACAAACAATGTGACTGAACGAGATTTCTATTTGATCCCTTCTATTGATCTCCAACCGATGACGGGAGCTTTTTTTTGTTTTCATGTATTATTCTTTCTGTGCCATATATTCAAGGTGAGGCGCTACAATGCCGCTTACATCTTTATTTTCAGATGCTCCCTCTCACATCACAGCCTAATTCCTTCTCTTCTCCTCCTCTCTGCCTCTCGCTACTTTGCTGACACCGTGTACCCATACGTTCCTACCCTTCACACATTTGATCATTTGTATTCCCAATAAAGGGGGAAATTTACAGCGTACACTCCTACTTCCTGTATTTCAAGCCTGCATCGGGAGGTTTACAAATGAATGAGGGGGTTGCGGTTGTGTCTGCGCGCCTCTCTGGAGATCACCTGGCACACTTAATCAAACATCGGGGCTTTAATTTGGTGTTCTGATGCACCCAGAAAACAACGTTTACATCGGCGTATACGGCAGGAGTGCGCACGTGTGGAGACAAATATGTTTTTGGCCAAAGATCTTCATCACTGGCAGACACGTGCGGTTCATTTCAAAACTTTGTTTTCTTTTCTGCTGCTCGCATGCACAAGTTTTCTTCCCCGTTTTCATGAAAACTTGAAGCAGCCGACGGCGAAGCCCCTCGCCTTTTGGAGTGCACGAGGGACAGTGTGTGTGCTCCCGTGCCGCAAAGCCGTAAAGAATAAGCTCCGGCCACTCGGGTTGTGTTATACAAGCACTTTGCCCAACGCAGACGCGGCAATCTGCTGGTTTAAAGCGGGATTTTACAGGTGAGGTTGTTGTTTTAAATGGCGCTGAACTGTGCCAGCAGCGTTAGCAGCCCTCCGTTTAAAAGCTGCACTTCATTCTCACATTGTGGGCCTGCCAGCGGCTCGCTCCGGATTAGAAGTCAAAAAGGGAGAGCAGCATCACCCACTGCGTTAGTTATTGAAGTGAGAGATGACATTTAGCTGTAGTTAATTATGTATGCAAAACTCAGCTGCTGGAAGAGGTCAGCTTGACAAAGTAACCTCACACCGGGGAGAGTCTCGCAGCCGTGAGCTAGTCCCATTAAAACGCACGCACACACACACACACACACACACACACACTTCTCACGTTGCTTCCCTCCTTTTTTTTAATTTATCAGATTATTATAGTTATCACTTTGACTGAACAGCAGAGCACACATGAATAAGAATTACGTCATTCTTTATTACCGTAATCTAATTTAATTTTCACATTAATTTAACATTCAAGATAATTTTGCTGTGATGCCACAGTTAATGATTTTATGTGATTAGGTATATGAGACTTAATTTACCGGCTTAATATCCCCATTATTGCACGTTTCATAGAAAAACTGTAATTGCGGGCTCATTTAAAATAGAGCCTAAAATATCTAATATTTGTTTTTAACTGAATGAATGAATACATTTCACAGGCTCCACAAGTACACGCTCCTTATATACGTGTGCAAGAGTGTATGTCTTTGTTCAAATGCGTGTGTACGTGTGTGTGTGTGTGTGCAATTTGAACTGCAGAACATCAAAAGAAAGTGGGAGATTTTCATAACTATTTTTTTTCTTTGTAGTTCTTTAATTGCGTCCCTATGGCTTTCTTTCCCTGGACAGAATCTTAAACACAACATTCTCTTTTTTTATTTTTTTGTGAGGAGAAAACCCAACTTTATATTTATTTATTTAACAACAGACAAGTGTCAGGGTCGTTATATAAGGGGGGTGTTTGCTCCAGTGAAAATTTAGAGGAAAATTCTAAATATATATTTGAGAGTTTGGTGGGTAACTTTGTTGCGTTGTTCACCTCTCCTCACTTTAACCGCACACAGAGGAACTAAAAATGGAAGATCATTTCCACAGTAGAGTAAACAGCAGCCAGCTGGGTCTGACTGGATCCTCTCAGAATTATTGCTGGAGTCCCCCATCGACAGCACGTTTAAATAGCTTTAATTTATAGTCAAGCGCTTAGATTTATTCATTCTACAAAGACTTATTTCCCAGATCAGTTGATGGATGTTAGTGTGGTATCCTGGGGTTCCCCCCCCCACCCCACACACACACACACACACATAACTGGTGTCACCTACCGCGGTATCATCCTTTTACGTGGCGGCAGGGATCATCGTCGCACCTGCTAATTACCATCTCCAGCCGGAGAGTTAAATGGAGATCTGTTCTTCGCATGACCTTTGACCCCGTGCTCTTTATGTGGCGCACTTCAAACCCTGTTTAGGCCTGGCTGGGCCGGGCTTTAATGAGGCCCTGTGTCTGCCCTCCGTAGGCTTTACGCTGTGGATGCCCCGCTTTCATCCCTGACTATCTTCCCTTGATGTAAATTGAAAAGATCACAGCTATGGGGAGAAGACCTGTACTGGAAAGGCCCCTCTGCATAGATTATGAATATCATAACTCAACAGTTTTTTTTTTTTTTTTTTCCCTCTCCTCCCCTCCCTCTCTGCCAACCACCCACTCCCATTTTCCTCCCTCCCACCACCCTTTCCCTGTACAATGCTAAAGTTCTAATTGGACCCAGTGGGGGACTCTCTGCCTTTGATCTCATCACCGCCACTGTGACTTTACACTAAAAAATGTCACTGCCAAATTGGGTTATCACCTGTAGAGCCTGGCCTTCCTCTGATGCCTGTACGCATCTCGTTAGCTTTCCTCAAACTGTAGAAGTTAATTAGCTTGACAGAGCCATTACCGCCGAGGCTTACCTGATGATTGTAGGTTAGGAGCTTTATTGAAAACCCAACGACTAAACACACATTTATTTTAGTTGGTTTTTTATTTATTTACATTCAGATATGTGAAAAAGCACCCATTGTGGAGGGCAGAATAAAGAAATTCAGTCATCCAAGTGAGAATGTAATCAATTACCATTAAAATAAAATCAATTTCTGCGAACTTTCAGTCACCCAGGTTCCTCTCATCTGCATGACAAAGTGTTTTTCTCTGCCGTACACAACACTGTCGATCACACTTTGGCTTCTCCTCCCCCACAAAGACTGACATTGTGTTTGCTTTGATTCTCCAGCCCAAAAAGAGACAGTTTAATCATTTGGATTAAAAAAAAAAAATGTGCAAAAAAAAAAAAAAAAAAAAATCACATAAACATGAAATATTAATTCCAGAAAGGGCTTTCCATAAACATAAAAGCATTTAGCACAATGAGCGAATATGGAGATGACACTTGTTAATTTAGCCGTGATAAACTTCCTGTTTGATGCCTGGCAGCATTTGTAACGGCAGCATGGGGACGAGGAGAGCCAGAAAGCCCAGGGGAGGCGAATTGACGCTGTTCGTTTTGTCTTTGTCCCAGTTTAAGGCCGCCACTCTCTCCGTCTCGTTTTCTCTTCTCTTCTCCTCTCTCTGTCTCTGTTTCTTTCTGTACTTCCTTTGTAGCGGCTATGCTAACACTTTGCTTCTTCTCCCAGAGGTTTGCCCGATCGGCTAATTGCCGATGCCAGACCCAAATATCGCCATAACACTGCAGCTACATTTATTTAGACATCTTTGATACAGCTATTTAAGATTTTTCTTCCTTTTTGGTGTCCATAAACCTAAACAATCCTTATTTCTTGCCAAGCCCTGAATTAGAGCAAGAACTGCCCTATATTAGAAGAGGCTGGTCCACGTTTATAGGATGGTGATGCAGAGTTGTTCTTTGGTCCAGTCTGTTCTTCAGTAATTGAGGATGAGGGCTCTTTTACATCAAACAACTAATCGGGACCACCTTTGCAGCCCAATCAGATGTTGTGCTTTTGTGCTGAGCAGGCTCGACCCACACAGAGAACAGTAGTCCCTCCGCTACCTCTGCCTCCCCCTCGCTCTGCCGCAGCACAGCCAGATTACTGCCGAGCAGGTGGAGAGAGCCTCTTGACAACTTCTTTCCCAGACTCCCCATGGCCCGATGGCCAGGCTAAACCTTTTGTCATCCTCAAACAAGTTCAGGCCTGCTGCTCCTCCACTCGCGCCTGGAGTCCCGGAGACGGCGCCCAGAGAGGGGGAAAATAATTAAAGATATTTTATGTCAAGAACACCTTTCTGGAGGGAGTTTGGCAGTGCCAACGGGGGAGGGGTGAAAGAGAGAGGAGCAGAAAAAGAAGTGAAGGGAGAAGGCGATAGAAGGAGGAAGAGCGAGGGTGCAGGTTTCCTTCTCCTCTGTGCTTTCCCCTCCGCCTCGCCAGCTCCCCTCCGTCTTCGGCTCAATTAGCAAAGCAGCAGGTGCTCTCAGCAGCATAAGAGATAAGCTGCAGGAGAGGCTGAGGCTTCCCCTTTTCTTTTCTTTCCTTTTCTTTTTTTTCTGAGATGACCTGCAAATGTGATACTTCACACCCAGAATGGGCTAGCTGTTTCCTCCACCAATTTCAGAGGCGATAATTTAACCCTCTCTTCTGTCTGCTTCTCTCTGCCTCACATTCTTGCTGCATGTATTCCACCAGGTGTCCTCTCTCAAGAGCAAGCTGAAGAAACAGTCGACGGCCACCGGAAACGGCGTGGCGAAGGCCTTCCTGAGAGCCCAGGCCGCCCTGTTTGGATCCTACCGAGACGCTCTGAGATACAAACCCGTAAGAGTCAAGTCTTTTCTAAAGTCTACAAATTCCAGATAAAAGCAGCTGATTGAAAAGATAAAGATAGAGATACAGAATCTTTGGAACTTTACTAAAAGTGCTATTGATGCCTGCCTCTTGCTGAAGTCCTATGCGGTATTGACGACTGCGGTGTGCACAGAGCTAATTGATTGCATCGATTGTGGGGTAAAAAATCAGCACAGCTTAGTATCGTGTCGGTTGTGGGTGATCTTACAAACACACTATGTATTGACATTTTATTTTATCGATTATTAGTAAATATTGTTGGTGTGTGGGGAGGATGTAGCCACAAATGATTTAACTAATGGGCCATAAGAAAGACATCAGCTATTTGTGCGATTATTATATCTTATATAGTAAGTTAATTGATGCCCTGACCTGCTAAATCCACTCAACATGTACAATAATAGCTACACGCTAACAGCCTAACTTGGTGGATCTTCACAGTTCCAGATCCCGAGTCAGTTCTGGAGGTTTGAGCCAGACAGTTTAGCAGCAAAGGCTAAGGTGTGTTCAGCCTTGCCGAGCTAAGGTGGGCCCGTCTGAAGTGGTGAAATGTCAGCGCCACTGAAAAGACTCTGGACATTTCCTTTGAAGTTTCCTTTTAGCCACCTTTGGCGTTTCCCTCTCCTTTGCTAAGCCCTCTAACACTTCTATTCTGGATCATTTCTGCTTACCAAGTGTGTGTCAGAGCACAGCAAACTACAGCATGTCCCGTTTGTCAAATAGCAAAGCCTTTGTTCCTGCGGCTTTGAGATTAATTGGACTTTGTGGACTACCGGAGTCAAAGTGTTACATTATTGATGCTGTCTCTCTTTTCTCTGTGTACAGACAGTATATGAACAAACTACCTCCCCTCTGACATTGTGTATGTGTGTGTGTGAGTGTGAACACCACACACAGTCATTTTTCAGTAGTCGCACCCACGGTTCCGGATAGCAGCGTGCATATTCATATAAGACTGCACAAATGTGCCATCATAAGGACGCCGCTGATACTCTGTATTTTGATATTTGTGGTATAACGCTCCGCTGCTTGTTTTTTTCTGAGACGATGCGGTTCACAGGCCCATATGTCTGAACAGAAGGATGGGTGTAGCTGCTCCGAGGGAGTCCTGCTGAGCTGTAAATGAAACAATAGTGGAAAATGGAAAACGATAATGACTTAAAAAAACAGTTGTCTGATTGGAGCAGCTTTAGAGAACCTGAAATAGCTCCTTGTACTAGCTCCCACCACCGCCGGGTCAGGCTGGCAGGTGCACGCGCTTCACGCAAGGCGCTGTTTATATCCAGCGAGGTGGGGCTCAGTAGATGCTAAGAGACTTGGCAGGAGAGGTCGGGGTGCAATCACAGATCCAGAAGCAGTGAAGACCCTTTTAGACATGAAATATTACACATTACCTAATCTGTGTGACAGACTGACGTGATGCATTCATGTACAGTAGGAAAATCCCGTTAGAAATTATTTAAGGGCTCACTCTGGCTCATTAATACTAAATAAAAACTTTGGATTTTTAGATCAGAACATACAACTTTTTTTTTAGCATGATGGCCATTTAAAATGGTTTAAAGATATAAATAATAATCAGTGACTTTAAAAAAGTGTTTTTCAGATAAACTTGTGAGCTGCGCCACTTCACCTGTTACCAATTAATCAGGCTCCATCTGGAAGTCCAGAACAATCAGTATGAATGGCTATTAAAATGATCCCCCTGCCCCCATGTCACTCAAGTTTGTCTGCTGCAAATCCGAAATATTTGCCTTGATTAAGTCGATTTTTTTTTTTTTTTGTCATTAACAGCCAGTATTTGTTTTTCTTGGGTGCAGCGTCAAGTCAACTTTCATTCCTAAAGCAGCTTTAAAACAACTTGTCAGAAGAGCTGTAAAAGCTGTTAAACCATGTGTAAAAAAAGAAGTTTTGTCAGTAATAATTGAAGCATAAATAACAGAAAGAGATCCAGTTGCATGTGAAAGGGGAATAATTGTGTAGTCAGAGTAAAAGTTATCAAAGTGTTTCGTTGAACCTGGTGTTTTTGGGTTTTTTTTTTCCTGTTTTAAATGATGGCGGGCCTGAGCGGCTCCATGTAAAAGGTCAGACTGTTCCAGTTTTGGGGGCAGCTAATAAAAAATAGCTGCATTGCTGCTGGTTTGCAGTTTGAAGTGTCCTATCCACAGTTTATGGCCTCTTTCATAACGGCCGCTTGTGGGGAAAATGTGTTTTTTTTGGGGGGGGGTCCTTTGGAGCGAATATCTGAGCTCTGAACGCCAGAGAGAAGCCTCTCTCCAGCTGTTCAGCTGCAGAACGAGTCAAACTACAACAAATGACTTCTCTTTTTTCTGCCTCAAACTTCCAGTGATGTAACTGGAGCAGGATTCTTGTCATGGAATTTGGGCCATTTGGTACCAGCTACCCGTCCTTGGAAACGGGCTTAGTCTCGGTGTTGTTCGCTTGTTTTCATGTGCCACGCTGTGCTCACAGCCTCAAACATACAAAGAGCATTGTTTTACGGCCCAAGAATGTAGAGCATCACTGAATCTGTGAGAATGATGTTAATTACGAGAACATTCGAGCCGGGAATGACCGTGGGGCTGTTTGGGATGGGCCCGGAGTGGTTCTGTCGCCGTCCTCGCTGCGTGTAGCCCACAGGCCGGCAGACATGATGTAAGAAATGGTAATAATGTGGCGCTGTTTTCATGCGGAGTTTACTGGGACGCCGTCTTCTGGTCTCGGGGAGATTCGGAGCGCTCTGCCAGGGGAGCTGTTTTCTGATTTTTGTTTTCATCTGTTCTGATTTTTCTCTTTCTTCCTCCAACTTAGCTTTACTTTCTGTTTTCGGCTCATCGATGAGGAAATATGCTGAAATACCGGAGGATTTTTTTTTTTTTTTTACAGTGTGATGATGTTAGAACCATATTATAACCACATTGATGAGTTTAGACCCCCTGCGTTCACACCTGTCTCTGTGTGAGGCTCGTCTCTGAAATCATACAAACAGATTGCTGCCCAATTTTTTTGGTTTAAATTTTCCGTTTCTGTGGATTCCTCAGGGGGAGCCGATAACGTTCTGTGAGGAGAGCTTTGTGAATCATCGTTCCAGCACCATGAGAAACTTCCTGTCCATGGCTGTCAACCTGCAGCTCTTCAAACAGGTACCAGCAGCTGTCTACGCGCGTGCGTGCGTGTGTGTGTGTGTCTGCCAGGGTGTGTGTGAGGGATACAGAATTTTTTATTAGGTTTCTGAGTCTATTGTTGCTTAGGTGGATCTGACCTGAAGAACATGTGAAAACTAGAGTCTCTGCACCACTAAAGATCTATAAATTAGTAGTAAACTATGAAACAAACCAATGTCAGGGTGTTGGGCGTGTAGCGCCCCCTACTGATTTACAGAGTTTATGCTTGATTGACAAATTCTCTGTTTATTACTGCAAGTGCTGCAAAAACAAAGCAAATCTAAGAAAATTCCCAGCTTCCCAGCATTTGATCAATGTAAAGAGATTATTGGGAGCTTAGTGGATCTCACTCCATATTTAATCATGGTAAAATGCCCCCTGGGGTTCTGTATCAGCTCCTCCTCCAGTCACCGCTCTTCTGTCAGAATTCTGAGAGCTTCTGTCCGGCCTGCTGACTTAAAAATTCTGGAAACTCTCAAGACAGGGAAGCATAAATTGCTTTTAGTTTGTCTGTCATCTTCTCTGTTATTTATGATCGCAGGAGTCTTCTCTCAGCAACCTGTCTGGATGGCTCAGCAAAAATAAGACCAGACTTTGACGAAAGCGTCTGAATCTATTCGTTAGAATCATTCACACATACTTCAGATGTTTTCCCAAAAACCTGGTCCAAAAGTAGTGCTTCCTGCTGACTCCTGATAGTGGGATTTACGCCCGAAGGTTTTCAATCAGCCTTCTGTTTCTGCGGACACTCGGCCTCATCTATCACTTTTCCCAGGCAGAGCAGATAGAGAGCATCCAGTTCAAAGCCTCCTCCTGGCCGGCTGCTGCCTGGGCAGTAGCGTTGGGAAAGGGGCCTTTATCTCGTCCTCCTCCTCCTCCTCTTCTCCAGCGTGGGGGATGGCGTGAGCTTATCTCCTGCACTCCTCTTTTAAAGCGAGAGCACAGCAGCTCCGCTCCGGCCGTGACCCACATACGCTTCCAAACAAAGCCACACACGTGAGGTTTTGGTGCTCAGACTCATCCACCCTTGGAGCGGACAAGGTCTTCTCTGTGCTTTTGAGCCGGTTTGTGGGCCAGTCTGTGTTGTGTAATGTGCATTTTGGGATGGAGCTGACTGCTGAACAGCAGCTGGGTCTGGCCTCAGTCATGAATCATGTTGCAGTAGGTGCCTCGAAAGCAGCCGTTCTAAACGAATTAATTCCCTGTTTGTTGTTTGATTTCCTTTTCCCAGCCCGTTTCCAGCCAGTTTATCCTTTATTTCCCACCGGAGTGGAGAGAACAACCGCAGTGTGTCAAAAAAATCATTTTCAGGCTCGTCTCACGCAAACAAACAGGTGGAGCTGCTCAATTACCCAGCAGCCAATCATTAATGCTCGACCGGACCGAAACAACATGTTGAATACGATACTTTCGATCATTTTCCTGACTCGCTCAGTGCAGCGAAGGCGTGGTGTTTGCTACCAGCGTTTGGATGATTGTCAGTGAAATCTGGGCGAAGTTAAAGCCACTTATTTGCAATGAAAAGAACAGAGGACGCTTTATTACACACACGGTGATGGTGGTGATGGTGTTCATATAACACCGAGGCTGTTGGAGGTGTCGGCGTCTCAGCAGGAAATTGCTTTCTCCAGGCCATTTATTCCCCCTGTGTGTGAGTGAAAGAGGGCTGAAAATGACCTTCTGTGATCCTCAAAACCACCAGTTTCTCTTTTTAACACCCCAAACGTTGTCCACCGTTCAGCAAGTGGAAGAAGTCCTCGAAAGGAATGTGGCGGGGTTCGCCTGTCAGCATTAACCTGCTTCCTGTCAACCATCCTCAGCTCCTCCACACACACACACACACGCACACACATCCTTGTACTTCTATCTTTGTGAGGACTTTTATCGACAGTGTATTTACCCAGCCCCTAACCCTAACCTTCCCAACTGTCCATCCATCCATCCATTTTCTATACCTGCGTTATCCAACTTTTTGGGTTGCAGGGGTCTGCTGGAGCCTATCCCAGCTGTCAAGGGGCGAGAGGCAGGGTCCACCCTGGATAGGTCGCCAGCCTATCGCAGGACCTTCCCAACTAAGCCCCTAAATCCTTACCCTGACCCTAACCGTAATCTAAACCCAGTTCTAACCACAACCATGAAAACCCATCTTAACCCTCAAACAGTCCGCTGGAGTCCACACACACACACACACACACACACACACACGCACGCGCACACACTGTGTGTGTGTGCCAGCAGAAACTTGTTCGATATAATCCCTTCCTCGTATTGACAAAAGTAAGCCGTACGCAGTTTATTGAGTCTGCAGAGGCACTTGTACTGCGATGATTTACTGGCAGAAGCTTTTGTAGACAATGTGCGTCTCTCTGATCAATAATCATCCATCATTCTGGATGTATATGTGTGCAGCAGCCACGCTGGTATTGAAATGCAGGAAGTTGTGTGGTTGCATAAACGGAGCTGTTTGATTTTTAAATCAGTAAATGTTGCTCGGTCCTTTTCTGCTTGTTTCTGCTCTGGCTGAAGGCACATACTGGATGAATTTTCTACTTTAAGCGAAGTAGCCCTGAACTTTGTGCCGCTAATGTGTGATTGATGTACGTTGAATCCGAGCACGGCTTTTGAGAGCGTTAGTAGCAGCGTTGGGCCGTGAATGTGAAGCACTCCGAGAACAGTAAGTGACATGATTTCTGCTCCACACCGTCTACAGTCATTTAACTAACGTTCAACAAATGAAACCCAGGTTTCAAAAAAGAAAATTCCACTTCCTTTAGGCTGCGCGCGTATATCTCTGGAAGTGAACCCCTGTAGAGTTCTAACACCCACTCCTGGCTCAACAGTTCCAGAGTTTAAATAACTCCATGACCTACGAATGAGTCAGCGTGCTGCTGTTAGCCAGATGGAATAACTCTCCACTGTCTGCAAGTCTAACATCAACAGGAAACGAGATGACACGTGAAGAAACGGAGCAGAAGCACAAGTGTTAAACTGCGCCTGGATCGGCTCTGCCTCTGCTTTCTGTCTCCAGATGGCTTCAATTGTTCTTCTCTCCTGCATTTAAAACTTTGATAAAAGTCAAAGTTGCAACAAGTTTTCAAAGGAATCACTCCACGTGTTTAAACCAAACTTTACACAGGAAAGCCCTGAATGTCATTACTGAGCTAATGTTCGCGACATCTGCTCTGTTCAGTTTCCACATCCGTTTGTTTTGGAACAGAAAAAACCTCATCAGGGCTTAAAGCTCCTGATGACTGGTTCCACCACTGACTGCAAAAGCCAAATTAAAAAGACGAAGAGAAAACTTGTAAGCTGTAAATAAATTCCTCCTTCTGTGCCGATTCCAGTACAGAGATTCTAAACTAAATAACATTAAACAGCAATTTTGTGTAAAAAGCAAGACAGAATTTAACAAGACGTTCCAGGTTTTCACTTGACTAACACGACCACATGGTCCTCTTTTATGTTCTAACACACATTTGATGACCAAAATCAGCAGTTTCCTAATCAGAACTGTGGATTTCTGTCTTGTTTCTTTAATCCACCAATCCCAGTCAAGTTCAAAGCATCCAGGAGCAATGACACGTCGAAATGTTAACTCTGTCAGCCAATCAGAGGCCCTCGTCTGGTGGGGAAACCGTGCCCTTTCAGCAGCAGTAGTAGTGGCACAGCATTCCAGCAGCCAATAAATTGAACCACGAACAAAGACAGCGTGAGGTCTGCTTATCCTGAGGCGGCCACGCCACTTTATGCACTTAAATGATTAAAAAAAGAAAACTGAACAGCGCTGAGACGCCTCTGTGTCCAGTCCGCTGTGTGTTGTTTTTCCATGAGATGGTTAAAAAAGACACAGATATGACCGACAAATGAGCCTGCTTGTGTGTGTGTGTGTGTGTGTGTGTGCGCGCGTGCACGAGAGTGTGTTGATCGCATTCTGCCATTGTTGAGTAATGTCTAATTAAGGGCCACAGCGAGGTGGGTAATCTGTGCATTTGTATGGAGGGACACGGGGGGGTTGGCGGGGCTGTTAAGTGGAGGCTTTGGCTAGGTGATGATTTGGGTTGATTATGTGCACTAATTGGGCGAGCTAAGTAGCAGAGCAGTGGATGAAACCTGCAGTCTCACCTCTCATTAAAATGATCTAATGATGAGCTCCCAGCTCCCCTGACCGGAGGAGCGGGCAGCCGTACCGGTCGTTAGTTAGCGTCCCGTCCCCGAGGACGCTCGCCCTGAAGCAGGCCGCTCTGGACACACTTCCAGAGGTGGGCGTCAGCTTACTGCAGGTCCAGTATCATGTCATCATATGTTCATATCAGTATTGGTAGAAATGCTGCTTTTGGGGGTTTTGTTTTTTAAAAAGAGAAATTGAGGAAGAAGGGGATTCATTCCTTAATTATTTATCTTGATTATGTGAGTTACACTGTTGCTGATTATTAGCTACATTTTCTTTTAACTCTTAAATAAAAATACAATTTGAAGAAACAACACCAGCTCAAATGACGAACCATTTGGTTGCTTAGATTTGTGTGTGTGTGTGTGTGTGTGTGTGTGTGTGTGTTTTGATTTTCTTTGTTTTTTTCTTGAGATAATGATTTCCTTTTTTTTTTTTTTTTAGGGGGGGGGGCTTTTATTGTGAGTGATTGCACAGGAAACTAAGAGCAATTCGGGGTCACTGTGGTTTAGCTAATAGGAAACAGGAGTGTGTGAGACTGAGTGACGCTCAGTCTACGCTGCAGAATCAGAGCAACGTTCTGTCCCTCATACAGCTCTGAAAACACACTCAGGCTTCCTAATAATGAGAAACGTGTGAACCCAGTTAGGTCAGAAGCTGATTTACTTATAGAAACAACCGTGGAGGTGTGTGTGAATAATTCTGATCACTTGTGTATCATTTCCATTGGTGCTGGTGAAATGTGTAGCCGCCTCGGCCATTAGCTCCATGTTTATGGAGTCAGACTTTTATGCCCTCCGTGTTACAAAGGGAGGAAATGAAACTTCCTCGCGTCTCAGACCATAAGCAGCTCACAGTCTGCCGCTCTAATCTCTCACCTGCTCTGCATTACCAAATCCCCGCAACCCACCTAATCTTGGGATGTAGTTTCTGTCAGAGAGGATTAATAACACCCCGCTGCGGCCCGAGTGCCTCTTCTTTAATAAGCACGCTGTAATTTATGGTTGCAGTTCATCGACGGACGGCTGGCCAAATTGAACGCAGGCCGTGGCTTCTCCGACGTGTTTGAAGAAGAGATCACAGAGGGCGGATTTTGTGGAAGTGAGTAGCGCTGGATCTATCTGTCAATTAGCCACCTCATATTTATCTGCCATATTTATGGTGGCAGAGAGCCGGGCTGTGGTGGATAAGGAAATTATTTGGAATGCACAATTTAAAATCTGAATAGACTGATAAACACACGTGACAAAAGAATGAAAATATTTCATGTTTGAGCCCTGTAGGTCCGGGTCCTAATTACTGTCTCTGATCAGGGGTAATTGTTATTGACAGATGACGGCATCATGCTTGAACTATGACTCCATGTGACTTCCGTTCATGAGGTGCATCCTCACAGTCTGACTGAAGAAAAAAAAAAAACGATTGATGAAAGAATTAACGAGGCTTTGGCAGGACTGAGCTTTATTGCACGTGACGACCACACCGCACATCAGACGCAGGAAATCCCACAGGAGCGCGCAGGCAAATTGTAGCGTTTTGATCACAAGGCTTCAGGTTTGAGGCGTGTTTACCATCCACATGTTGCAGCTAATTAGCCGTCACATTATTGGGCTCATCAGTTCCGATCACGGCTCAAATCCGCAGCGCCAGCCGTAAGTCTGTCCTCTCGACATTTAAAGGCAAGTCGAGGACAATATCGAAAAAATCTTTAGGTAAATTTCACGTGAGCACAGAAGGCTGTGTCAAGCTCCATCCGGAACAGGAGACTAATTCATACTTCCTTTAATCCCTGCAGGTAATTCCAGGTCCTACCAGCAGTGGATGCACACTGTAAAGGTATTTGAATATGACACTCGCTGGCTTTCCTCTCAGCTCGGATTAATTGCGAGCCTGAGTGACACCGCTCGGCTTCTGAAGTCCTGCGCTCGCCGCCGCCTAAGCGCACAGCGGCGCGTGGGAAGCGGCGCGTGCAGCAGGACAGCAGAGACAGACAGGAGAGGGAGACTGAAGTGATTTGACGTGACAGGACGTCCTCCAACATGACACGTTGATCTGGCAGCAAACACGGGCGTTACTCCGCTGAACCGACCCGAGAACATAGATCTCTCCGTCCTTCTTCATCTCCCTGTCTCTTCCCTCTTCTCCTCATCGTCCACCATCTCGCTCTTCCCTCTCTTTCCCCTCTTATCAGCTCTGTCACACACACACACACACACACACTCACACACCCACCCTCCCTCTCCCCCTCTCTCTGCACGCCGTCAGCTAAGGCTGAATTAGTTCTCTAGAGTGCTCTTCAAAGGTTTGTTAAAGTTCACGTTTCCTGACTGACAGGGATCTATAAGAGGGGCCTTCACCTCAGCCCCTCTGTCGGCTCCTTAAACGCCGGCTGCCATTTCCTCTGTTTAGCCGTTTAGCCGAGGCTTTGTGATTTACGCTTAAAGACCAAACAGACAACAAGAGCCGATCACCGATCCAGAAACGCAGGAAAGAAGAGATGTCAAGCGGCGATGGATTGAGAGGTGTTGCGAGTTGTAATGTCAGCCTGGAGAACTGAAAGCAGAAATCAATCTCTAGTCCTTCCCTGACTCTTTCTGAATTCTGAATTTTCATGATGTGACTCAGCGCTGGGGCGCTGTTCTTAGTCCTGTTTCATTTGGATTTCTAGTTACAGTTGTGTTTAAATTCAGAGTTTGCAAGCGTGGTTTTAGAGGTCCAGTGTGTAGGACTTAGTGGCATCTACAGGCGAGACTACAGGCTGCAAGCGCTGCAGTCCAGATGGTACAGTATTTGTACTTTAACTGAACTGTAATTTTTACACTGCGAAACACAAAAACTCATATTTAACCCTGTTTGGGCTACTGTAGAAACACGTCAGGGTGAGAGTCTAGCATGCGTGCACGGGGACCTGCTTTATTATTCATGTGAATATTTCACTGGTATCTCAGTGACACAGGGATGATAACGCTATGTTTATTAGCACAGGTTACATAATTAAACATGTTTTAGGTAATAGATTGAACCTTCAAATGACTGGTGACTTTTTTTTGTCCATATCAGAGAGGAGGAGCCCTCATCAACACTGCTATGACAAAGGTGAGTGCTCATTATGCAAAACTTAAAGGGATAGTTTGCATAAATATGCTGTTATTGTGCTTTTATTACTTGTCAGATTACACACAACCTTCTGTTTTCAGCAGTGAGATTTTTTTTTTTTTACAATCTTTAATGCTCTATCTTCCACCTTTGTGGCCCAGGATAGCAAATATTCTTGAGCACATTTAGGGTAAATGTGCTGTGAGAACCAGGCCTTTCTTTGTACTTTAAGGGCAGGATGACGTGCAGGAACATGAGGACATGCCTGGGTCGTGTGGGAGAACACAAGTATTCAACAAGCATGAAGACAATGTCTTCACAATTCTGATTAATTTCTGAAATTTAGCTCCTACGCCTCTTCCAAGATTTGCTTTTTTGCTTTATGATTTGCGAGTGAGGCTGCCACAATTAAAAGGCAGTGAGTAGGCAGGGCGCTCTAGAGGGTCAAAATAGGGGACTCATCTATGTGATCCCTCCCTCCCCAGACTTTTGTCTTCTTTTTTGCAGAGATCAAAGCGTTTTTCTCATGCTACGTAAAACCCCAGCAGAATGCTAATGCAGCATGTTTTGATTAGTAATCTGTGTGTCCCTGCATGTGTGTGTTTGTGTGTTTCCCAGGCCAAGAGTCACGCGAAGAGGGGCATCCGAGACATTAAGGGCAGACTCAAAGCGAGGGTGAGCAGCACTTACCGTCCCACGTCTGACACGCGCTGGTGTCATCATCCAAACACACCTTTACCATTGATAACGCACACAAAGTCAGAGAAACAGACGGGAAAAGCACTTCTGATGGAGAATTGGCTTCTGACACGGCGGCATTTAATGAAAGCTGAAGCCTGCTTAGAGCTTTGTTCATCGCGGTACATTTTTAACCAGCGCCCCTCTGGCTATGGCCTGTCATGTCATCAGAGCCTTGGTCTCTCCTCCTCTTTTATTGTCTGCATATTTCATCAGCAAGCCTGTGATTTCCTCAAAGCTAATGTAATGAGGTGTATGTTTCCATAAGCCTGATGGATTTGATAAGGCGATAGCAGTTTGATCTGTCAGTGTGAAACAGGGGAGAGAGGGCAATGATGAAGAACAAGAGGAGCCCGCAGAGTTCTGATGCGTCTGCACACACGCAGCGGATACAGTCGGCGCGTTGAGAGCTATTTATATTTAGAGGTTTAGACAGGTTTCATCTACACGTCAGTGGATTTACAAATACAAAATGAATTGATTCAAGCTTCCAGGGATCATTTTTATTCTGCGTTTGAGTGGCTCCCAGGCTAAAAGCCGGACTCGAGCGTTTAAAACGTGTCAAACGGGGCAGCCTCGACTGTAATTGTTGCAACCTGCTGTGGAACAAGGTGATAGTCTGCAGCTCTTTTATTGTCTAAGAGACCCACTGAAAGCATCAATGCACGCCTGGCTGCGTGTCAGCTTTCAAAGCCACATCTATGACTTGCCTGCTGTTAAAGAAGCGGCTGGAAAACGAGGACGTGACACGTTTAGGACGATTGCACGAGGCATTAATGTGTAGATTTGTTACACGTAAAGCTCACAGTTGGTTTTGTTATTTTATCAGTAAGAAGGAAACTGCAGGGATTAAAACAAAGTCCAGCGTGTTTGATGATTTTCTCCAGCTCTGACGTCTTTTAGTCATTTGGCTTAATTTAGTTTACAAATCATTCCTGGTTTCCTTCTCAGGAGGAAGAGGAGGAGGGGTTGACGGTCCGCGCCGGGTCTCCGACCAGCACCAAGAGCCTGTCTCCAAGGAGACTGCAGAAGATGAGACGGGTATGAAACGCAAACACACAGACACACACACACACACAGATGCACATCAGTAAATGAGTTAACTGCATTTACTGACTGATCATACCACAGCTCAGTCTTCACTGACTGACATGAATGCGTTTTTCCACCTCAGTTCTCTTTCCACCCACTTTTTATCCTCCTCTCTCTCTTTTCTCCTTTTCCCTCTATTCTTCCCCTCTCTCTCTCTCTCTCTCTCTCTCTCTCTCTCTCTCCTCTCTTGGAACCACCATAGTTTGTCAAGCTGCCAAATGTAATGATAAGCATTTTTTTTTCCCTTTTCAACGCACTCACGCTGTACGTTCAGGCTTTTCCTCTGAACAGCACGGACAGTAAGACGCCACTCAGCTGCTGGTCAGCGTTTCCTCTGAAGAATGCGCTTGTGCACCATAAGCGGATAGCTTTTTTTTTTTTTGAATTCAGAGCTTGTAAAGTACACATTCACGGCTGTATGTCTCCAGAGGGATGCGTTAGAAAGGATGGTGTAAATGAAAACGAGCAGGAATGTTTCTTGATCTATGAAATTTAGTGTCGTGTGAATAAAATGGCACACTGGTGTGCAGTATTAAACACACTCAAACAGCCTGGGGGTGACTAGATATACCATATTTCTCACCTGGTGTGTACCTCTGGGCTCTCAGCTGGAGCCTTTTCACCTCTTATTGCTGAATGG
Organism: Pao palembangensis; assembly: GCA_015343265.1. NCBI lineage: Eukaryota > Metazoa > Chordata > Actinopteri > Tetraodontiformes > Tetraodontidae > Pao > Pao palembangensis. Next base: position 25,280,979 of record CM027082.1, on the reverse strand, counting down.
AAAACAGTGAGTGGACTCACAATTCTGAACACAGAATCACATTCAGGAGGGGGGAAAAAAAGGAAAACGTGCCTGCAATGCGCACACTGACATTTTTGGTCACAGTCTTGTAAGAGTGTGATTAGCAGAGGTTGTGCTGTCTCTAATTAGCGTTGTGTTTCCTGTGTGTGATGAGGCTGGAAAGTCTTAGCTCAGAGGAAGGTGTGACGGCCGGGGAGAGGAGAGGAACGGCAATTAAGGCTTTTCTTAAAGGCCTCCTCGGAACCCCACCACACACCCCCTCCCACCACCAGCCTTTGCGTGCCCGCGCGCACACACACACACACACAAAGAGGCCGACACACATACACAAATTAAATGTTAACGTGCAGTTGCCACAGTATGCATGCCCGCAAACACACACAAACACTCACCGTATTCAGGATACACACAGGCTCACACCCCTGTTCCTGCCGTCGAGGCTCGCTCATTGCCACAGTAACGGGTCCCCAGAGACCCCCGGACACACAGGACACGGGAAAGCGTGTCCCCCGGCTCTGGTTATTTATACAATTGAGTCCACACTGCTCTTTAATCCTTCATCGTCGTCACCGTCATCTTTGTTAACACACAGAAATATCAGTTTAGACTTAAAGCCTGAATATTGAACACAAAAGAAGCGAGTAATTTGACGTTAAACATGACTGAAAAGCAAAGAGAGGTTTGAGTTAGAGTCTGTCCCTAAATTCACATGCTGTTTTCTGTTCCTTTAAAACCTGAAATGGAAACAAGAGGGAGATTTTTAATGGCTGCCCTCAGCTGATGCAGGTGTTTCCCTCTATGAGAAATGACTTGTGGTGGGAACGACCCATTTAAATAAAGGTTAAGTTAAACAATGAAAAAAAAAGAACTTTTCCCGTCGCCCCCCCTCCTGCCTGTGCCCACACACAGATACAGGATTCTTAAAACATCCTGAGTGGTCTGAACTCCCACCAGCCACGACCTGCCTGCTGTATGGATCCACAAGTGGATCCGGTGTGAGCGGCCGGAGCTCCAGAAATGCCACCTGATTAAAGACATTCCTCCTCCTGTGTGAAAGGAAAGGCCTGCTCCGTTTCATCCCTCCTGTGTTTCATCCCTGCTCACTCCTCTGTGTCTGTCCTTGAAAACCAAACGGCTGATCCCAGGACGGCTTCTTTAATTAAACCCAACAAAATAATCACAGCTCTGAAATTCATACTTTTATTTGATCAGCCAACACACGCACCAAAACAGAAGGAAAAAAACTGTCATTTGTGCACAGATTTCAGCTGCGGCTCACAATGTGGGTGATTTGTTGTCGTTGGTGAGCTTGTTGTAGGAGTAATCCTTTCTTTTGACAAAAACAAGATCAGCTCGGACGGCTGACTTCTGTCTGACTGTTCAGGTTCTGCTTCCTTTCTGCCACCTTTTTTTTTGTTTCGGTGTCATCCTTCGTCATATTTTACTACACACATCTGCAAATAAAAGATGCAACTGTTTTTACATGAATTGGAGGAGGAGAGAGGTGGGAGGGGAGCACAGAGAGGAGGAGAGGAGACGGAGAAGGAAGAGGAGAGAGGAAGGTTGGAGAGTAGAGGGAAATGACAGAAGAGAGGGGCAAGAGAAGAGGAGACAGGAGCAAGAGGGGGGATGGGAGGAGAGGGATAAGGGGATAGGAGAGGAGATGAGAGACAAAAGGAGACCGAGGAGAAGATGGAAGGGGGGAGACAAGGGGATGGAGGAGAGGAGAAGAGGGGAGATGACGGGAAGGAGTGAATAAGAGAGGAGGAAGAAGAAAAGACAGGAGAGGAGGCAAGAGGAAGGTAAAGAGGGTGAGGAGAGAAGGAGGAGGGGATAGGAGAGCAGAAGGGGAGAGTGGAGGTGGAGGAGCGGCGGATGCAGTTATGTGTTGTGACAGCCAGCAGGCCTGTGGTCGGTGCTCGGCTCCAGGCTCTGGCCTCTTCACCTGGTGAGGCAGCAGAGACGCGGCAGCTCAGGCTGGAGGAGAAACGCTCTTACGACCACAGACGTGCAACAGTCAGCCAGAGCAGCCGGGCCCGTTTGTACTCATGACACAGGCTGAACATTCACGTGCTCAGCACATGCATGCTGCTAACATCAGCAGTGGAAATTTGAATGATGGACTGAAATCTTTTGAGTGTCTAAGATCATTTATATTCCTGACACACTTTAAGCATATTGGTCACAGACTTTACGTTCTTACTTTTTGTGTCAACATGTGTTAATCTCGATTTTATTCATTTTAATATTTTAACAAAATATGAAAATTAGACCTAAAGTTCAATTAAATATAGATTTTGAATTAATTAAATTTCACTATGTAGCACTAACATAATGAATTTACTGTATCTTATGATATATTTATTTTTTTTGTCTTTTCATATAGTTTAGATTATGGACCACACAGAATATTGGCGCTCTTTCAGAATGCTGTGAATATCCACCTTAGCTGAATGATGCATGAGTGTGAATGTGTAGATTTCTTTGCGTTTTAATCCGGATCTTTAGTTTTCTCTCATTTGTCTCCTCTCTGAACCCAAAGTGCCATCTGCTGGCCAAGCCCCGGTACTGCAGCCACTCGCTGGGCGACACCTGGTGATTTTTCTGCATCTGAGTCGAGATTGGAAGAATGATCATAATGGACATTCTGTCTGTTTTAATATACCGTATAAAGCACAAGTGAAGTGGGCTTTCAGCAGCAGCCAGTTGGACAGATGAGTGTGGATCTTTTTTTTCTTTTTTATCCCGTTTGAGTGAACAGCTCTTAAACAGGCAGAAACACACTTGGCTGTACTTCTGCAACGGCTCAGCCTCTCCCTAAGGTTTGTTTGCATTTTGCCGACTTCTCTTCATATACGTTGCCAAGCTGCGAGATCGGTGCCCGCTCAGAAATGCCATATAAATTGTATAATGTAGCGCTGCCTATTAAAGTCCACCAGAGTTTGGTTCTTTAACAGAAAGCTGCAGTTATTCTGCCTAACGGTCACACAGGGACGAGAACACAAGGGGAGACTTTCGCCTCTACGTATCGAGCTACTAAAACTGACATTGATGGCTCTATTCCCTTTAAAAAAGCAATTAATTATATTTTTTTTAAAGCCCACCAGACGTTTGGTACTTGTGGAACCCCTGGGTTCCCACACTGAGAGCAAATGTTCAGTTAGACGTGCAAGCGCGCCTTCTTTTATTTCCAGAAAATTGTGATTTCAGTTCTCATTACTGTATCAGAGAAGCTCAGATATCAAATCAAGTCTTTAATTTACGAAGCACAGGAGGGTTTTTATAAAACATTCCTGTTTTCTCCTGTTCCTCCTCCCGGTTTTCCCGTTCCTGCGTTCTTTACAGGCACGCTCATGGCGGCGTGCCAGAGGAAGGAGAGCGAGAGGCAGGCAGAGAGAGAGAACGCGTGACATCTGTCCCTGACAGCAGACTGATGGAGGGAGAAAACCAGAGACATGGAGAGAAACGCACTTTTCATTCACACCCTTCCGCTTCCCGTTAGCTGACAGCAAGAAGCTAACGACGGAGCAGGATGATCATCTGGTGGTGTGCTGTTCTGCTGTCCTGTCAGGCCTGGGGAGGGACAGGAGGGCGGTAGAGCCGTCAGCCTCACCGGGACCCTGCCGCTCGCACCGAGGCAGGATTCTCTTTCTTTCTAATTTTAGACTCCGTCACCCTCACACCCGTCAGTAACCTTCTCTGTGCCGGATCCCCCATTTCCACCCTAAACCGCTCTGTTGTGCATGATTTCCTCTTCACTGCTGCAGTAAAGGGTCAGACTGAAGAAGGGGCGTGACAAATTGATAAAGCCATGAAGCGAGCTGCCTTCCTTTTACTGTTCCCCGTGGAGCTTCCTTTGGGCGACGGCACCAGAGCCGTAAAGCAGATCAGAGGGCCGGGCTTGCTGACCTGTGTCTGCTGGTGTTTGGGTTCACCTTGCTTTAATAAACACCTAGGCGCACAGAGAGGCCCCGCGCTCCTAAACACAACAAATGTGCAGCCTGAATAGCTGCGCGCACACACGTGATTGTTGTGTGTGTGTGTGTGTGTGTGTGTGTGTGTGTGTGTCTGCGTCTGGCCGACACACTCACTCCCCCCCGAGTGTCTCACAGGTGCATCTCTGCTCCGGCGGCTCGCTTTAGCTGGCCGGCCCGTCGGCCCGGCCCCAGATTTACTGGCCTGACACAGGAATCCATTAAAGGCTGTTTAGGGGTCCCAGCCCGAGCCTCTCTCAAATCTCTTTCATTATAGCTCGGAGCTACCAGGCAAGAGGAGCCGCTCGGCCAATCAGCAGAGCCGCCACATGTGTTCGTGGTTAGCGTGATGGCTGAGAGGCTTAAGTGGCTACTGCACACATCTCCTCCGCTGACTTTTATGGAGAAAATGGCACTTTAACTCTTGTTTTTGGTGTGTGTGTGTGTGTGTGTGTGTGCTTGTTCTGTGGCCGAACATGAGTCCTAAACGAGACCGGGCCAGCCACACTTTATATTCCGCCTGTCTGTCTGGCTCTAGGCCGGCTAATCAACAACAGATCGGCTCACGGTTCCAGTGCAGCCGCCGCCCCTCCCCCACTTCCCATCATTCAAAGCGGCCCTGAGGAAACTTTTTCTCCTCTGAATCTTTCCATCCTTCCTTTTTTAATTAATTCCTTTATTGTTTTAAGGTTTGTGCTCATTTCTTTTTTGTGCACGTTCCTCATCCACATTAATTCTTGATTGTTGGGCTTTTTGGGGCTGGAACAAGTTAATTTCCCATAGTGATTTTTTCTCTAATACCTTTTTGTTTTTTGGCTTTGATAATGTAACCTCCTATAGATGACCTTTGACCTTCGTACATCCTTCAGGCGATTTATCTGCGTTCACGCGTGGAGGAAGCTGATTTTCATGCTGTGTTTGATTGTGTGTATCTCCTCTTGTGCCCGTCATCGTTTGGGTGCCTTTGCGTGTAGAAGGTTTGCAGCTAAACGTATATAAAACTGACAAAACGCCATCACGCGAACAGAAAAGAACACACGTACGCAGTGAGAGTGTAACATGTGCATCCCAGCAGAAGGCATGTTAATAAGTGGCCTGGGGCAGATTCGGACTCCCACGGGGAGAGTCCTGCCCCGCTTTCTGAAGCTTCTGTCTCCTCCCTAACCTGCCTGTTAAATATGGTGCACAGGTGACTTATTGAAGCCCCTGTCAGGAAACTGTGGCACACACGGGTCGTTCACATGGGCTGGTGTGAGTAATAGACACAATTCATGTGATCAAGATTTCATCCCAGAAATGTGAAGCTTCTCCTGAAGCCAAGCTGCAGAAATGGTATCTTCTGTCTTGTGCTGCTGGAATCACCTCGTCATTCTCTTTTCTCTGTAACAGCAAAACCTGAACAAGTTGTCCATAAGCCCTCGAGACCTGGAGTACAGGCTGGATGATGATGAGCTGGACCGAGCAAGCAAGTACGTGTTTGAACAGAGTCATGGATATTAAAATGTAAGAGATTAAACCAGTTAAATGGATATTTTTAATAAATCTTTTCAACGTTCGATAATGACGCTGTGAACACCTGGGTAATACTGCCTCCCAGTGGTCGTATTGTGTACCTACAGCTGTGACCGGAAAGGTCAGTCACAGTGAGGGTGAACCGTTCTGCTTTGGGTCCCTCCAGGATCTCCTCAGAGGACAGTGGCGACGTCCCGTCCTACCCCGAGGACAGCGATGACTCCTACTCTCTGGACCTCGACAGGGACGCCTCCAACTCGGGCCAGATGAACCTGCTGGAGGAAATCCTGGACTCTCTGAACACCTCAGTGGTAGAGCAGGGCAAACTCAGCGCTGCCAAGAGTTTGGACTTCTTTAGGTCCACCGAAGAGTTGGACTACAATTCCACGGTAGGAAGACAGACAGGAAGCATGCTGGGATTATGAGATTACAGAATATGATCGTTAGATCAGTTCAAGGTGAGTTGAAGCTACAATGTTTGCTTAATCTCATTTCCTCCATCTAGAAAAAGACCTCGATGACTAAAGTTTCTGATGAGAGCAGCGGCAGTGGAGGAGAGGATCCGAGCAGCTGGAACATGGGCCAGGACGACAGCGCGGTCCACGGGAAGCACCTCCCCCCGTCCCCTCGTCGGCAGCTGAATAAGAGCAGCCTGAAGATGTCGAAGACGGCGGCTCCTGCAGCCGCCCCGCTCTCAGCTGTTCCTGCCGCTCAGGGCGCCAAACCGTCCCAGCTGCAGCTTCATCAGCCCAGCTCGGGCCCGAAACCGGGAGACCGCCACTCCTACTCCCCTGCAATCTTCCACAAGGTCACGCCCACAGCCTCTTCCCCCACCTACTACTCCAGGTCTCGGACCACGTCTGAATCACAGGCAGGCCCGGAGCCTCTTCAGGCCCCGAACCCGCCAGCCTCCACCAGCATCCTGAGGCGGAAGGTCCTGTCCAAGGAGACGGTGAAGCAGTACCAGGAGAAGGCCCTGCAGAGGAAGGGCAGCAGGGGCCAGCAGGAGGACCCGGGCAGGTCCAGGACCTGCCAGTCAGCTATGCAGATCCCCTGGGAGAAGGAGGTGTCCAAGGACGGGCTGGGGCCGGGGCTGGGACCGGGGCTGGGGCTGCGCCTGGCTCAGGCGGGCGTCAGGCAGGACCGAGGCCTCCTGGAGGAGATCGACTCCCTGTGTAGTCTGGGATCAGTGGTCCACAGCGACCTGCAGCAGGTTCACGTCAACAGCAGCGAGGCCCCGAACCACCGACAGGAGCAGCCGCAGTGATGTCACCGCTCCGACAGGTGGACCAATCACGCGCACACACCAAAGTCCACGTCTCACACACACGTGTGAGCGCAGTGGATTCAGCACAGGCTGGAGAAAAAGTCCGAACAAAGCCGTTTCAAGCAAACGCAGGCAGCGGATCTGAGAGATTTAAGCTCATTCAGCAGAAATCCATAATGCACGCTCCGTATTTAAAGATATATGAAACAAAAAAAGTCATTCTAAGATTGAAAATACTTGAAAGTCTTCAGCTGCCTATGAAGCAAGTTGAGAGGAGAGTTCCTGGGCGGCCTTTTCAGCAGGAGCAGCAGGAGCAGCAGCAGCAGCTGAGCTGTGTCAGGACAGATTCAGGCTTAAGCAGGGACGGCGTCGGGGCCAGGCGCGGATCCAGGACGGCTGGGGTCCGCCAAGGCCTCTGAAACCGCCTCACCGGGGACACTTTCCAACGAGCATGCACGCGCACGTGGACATGTGACTGGTTTTATCTGCAGCAGGTGGACTCCAGTCTCAGTGTTGATGTCAGAGCTGGATTATTCCAGATTATTCGATCAGACTAACGGAAACGCTTCCAGCAGCTGATTTGTGCAATCCAGACGAGACGCCGTCCCTCCTGCATTCCTCTAGACATCGTTGATGCCAATATCAGCTGTTTTTCCTTCATCACTTCCCTTTTTTGTCTCTCTTTCAGTCTTCTGCGCACGTCTGATTTTCACCCAGCCTTACCGGCGGCCAGTGGCTGCGGTTTCCCAGCATCAGCTGCTGATATTCGCTCTTTGGTCACCGGAGAGACAACCCAGCAGGGATGATGTAGAAAGCCAACTTCCACATGTCAGACGGAAGCTGTGTCCTTCAGGTTGGAGCTGGCCTCGCTAGTCTGGCCCAGCAGGTGACCACTGTACTGTATCTAAGCAGCCCGGCTGTCCGAGGTTGTCGGTTAAAAACCTCTCCCGTGGAGAGACGCGCCTGGCTTCCCACCATTCCACCGCAGCTCCAGATAAAGACGAAGGATTCTTTTTTTTGTTTTTGGCGTGAATTCTAACATTTCTGCTTCGTTGTTGTCATGATTGAAGCCAGACGGCAGCTGCTGCTCCTCTGCCCCGCGTTAGCGATTAGCTCCTAAAGTCCTCCCAGTGCTCCTCAATAACCCGGGAACTGGGAATAAAAGCTCTCTGTGCCAGCCTAAAACACTTCAGCAAAAGCCACTTACTATGCAAATATTCAAGATCAGAAAAATAAGAATATTTTCTTCTTTGCAGCAATTATATCGGAAAATAAATCAGTTCAGGCTGGTTTCCAGGGGCGACGAAGCCTCCCATGTCCCTCAGATAGAAAAACGTGTGTGTGTGTGCGTGTGCGTGCGTGCGTGCCTTAAACAGTGAGAAATCACTGATGGGACGGGTCCAGCATGAACAGGAGCCGTCTGAGCTCTGCTGGTGGTCGTCAGGAATCGTCCCGTCTTCTTTAGGCTATTTTTGTAAATGAGGTACTTAAACTAGCAGGTTATTGCTTCTTCTTTTTTTCACCTCTATTTTATTAAAAGAAAAATCCCTGAACACTCAAAGGTAACTGTATTTAAAGAGAGAAAACTTCTGAGATTCTTTATTTAATTTCTTACTGACTAAAAGTTTATTTTAAACTGAGCAGACGTGTATTTTTCCTGTCTCAAGTATATTTTACACGGATAAGATCTGATTGGTCTCGTACTTTACAGACAAAGACTAATATTTGAATGTTTTAGATTCATTTTTGGAGCGAGTTTTTCAAAAATGAAATTACCAGTTTGGTTTGTGGACCTTTCAGAACCCAGATCATCAGAGATGATCTTGTCAGCGGTGCAGTGTGTGTGTGTGTGTGTGTGTGTGTGTGTTGCCTGCATGTGTCTGCCTGTATTTGTCATTAACGATCATCTGATTGAGTCTGGAAGTGTCGCCAGTATTCAGCCCTTCCGTCAGGTCGAAGGAACGCTCTTTGGCCGCTCCGTGTGGTTTTAGGTCCAGAACATTTCTCCTTTGGCATAAATCTGGACGGGCGGGTGCAACGCCCGAGCGCCCAGCTGCTGCAGGCTGCTGAAAAACATTAATATTTACCGCCTGTTGACACTAAAACTGTGTCTGCAGGATAAATCCAGATACTTTAACCTCCCGCTCCTGGTGAGAGCGTCGGAGGTGACGTAGCAGCGTTTACGGAGGTACGACTGGGTCAGAACACACCACCACGCCCCCATGAGGGTCGTCAGTGTCGGGACACCGTCTTTTTACAGCTGATTTTTGGGGATTATTGTAATAATCATTAATTCATCATATGCTGCATGCTGTCCTTGCAGGAAAAAAGGAAAATAATAAAGTTTTCAACAATCGAGGTCATTCTAATGTGCTGTTCATGTGTAACCTGGTACAACGTCTGCACTGTGAACTGAAAATAAATGATCCTGGTTATGCTTCAGCCCCTCTGGACTCTCTTTAAAGTCTGTAAACAGACCAGATCACCCACTCATGGCCGTCTTTTTACTCAGAATAATTTAATAAAAACTCAACCCACAATATAAGTTAACATTAATCTGGACATTATTGTGCACATTTAACACAGACACTTCATTCACTGACGACACACATCAGATAAGTGGAGATGAAACAGACCAACAGAAACTTTTCACCCGTTTCCCTGCTGAAAGACGTCGGCCAAACGGGCGTCTGCTGCGCCTTTAAATCCTGCAGTCATGCGGGCTCACGCCTGTCTCATATGAGTCTCTCCGTGGGCGGGGTCTGCGTGATGCTCCACATCTCCACCCGCGAGCCCTCTTTCTCCTGCCGGCTGGGGCTGTAGCTGCCGTGAGTGGCGCGGCGGCCCAGAGCCGCTGCCAGCCCCACGGAGGTCAGGAGCAGAACCACCAGGAGGAGGACCGACACCAGGCTGGCGGACAGCAAGAGGTCAGAGGTCAAGCCCACAGTGGTCAGCTGGAGGGTGAAGACAGGAGTAACGTAAGAGAAATGTTCAATCTGTCGTTATTAACAAGCGTGGCTGTGTGAAAAGCTTTTTGTCTGTTCAAGGTTACCGTAGAAACACGGGAGCGATGTTTGTGCAGCCATGGAGGGGATCCGGCACGCTTGCACACATCTTAATGCTCCCAAAACCACTAGATAATTGAAAATATATGTATATAAATTTGAATTCTGAGAATACTTTGAGCTCTAAAGTGCACATGAATTCATGAAAGTGTCTCCAGACGTGTTTGAGAACCACTTTAGCAGCTTTAAAAAGCCCTTCGTCACAAATGCAAACGTTACAAACTAACAAAATATTGTTTCCACTGTCACAGACGAGGAAAAATGAAACAGTTCTGATGGATATCCAGCAAACGAAACCCTTCAAAATACACACACACACACACACTTCCTGTCTCGCTGCTCTCCGCTACACCAGGCGCTCTACACGCACTGCCAACGTGCTGATGGATGCGTTTCCCGGCTCAGCAGGTGGGCTGCGACTGTCAACATCCTGGAGCTGCTGTGGAGCGAAACCTCCCTCCGCCAAGTTTGGCTACAGCCGGCGCCAGCATCAGCGCCATCGCCAAGCAGAGCAGACGCGGAGCCAACGGCAGCCACCCACAAGCCGTACGGAGAGCACGGCCCGTCTGTGGAGGATGGTACACACACACACACACACACACACACACACGCAGGAGATGCTGCCTGACGATATGACGCAACAGCAAGCAGACACACACCCGAACACTGACAGACTTGATTCTTGTCCAGTGGGAGGTGGTGTTTTAATGGTTGTGTGTGTGTGTGTGTGTGTGTGAGTGAGTGAAGCTAAAATGGTTTTTAACCTCCGGCCTCACTGACAACACCGACAACACCGTCCAGCAGGCCTGACACCTCCAACAAGGCGGATCAAGACGAATCAAAGCATCTGAGCTGATGCTGACTTGTGCAAGCAGACTTACAGCTGTGGCGCTGGTTGCTATGAGAGATGCGATGCTCCACGCCGTTGCTATGACAGCGCAACAGCGTTTAGTGTCTGACTAAAGCTCCCCGTTGGAGAGTCAGTGTTCACTCGTGGTAGAAGCAAGACTGCAGTAAAAGTTGGAGGGGATTCAACCCCAGCGGTGGAGGCGCTTCTTCGCTGATTCCTGGGGAAGTGCTTACCTGTCACAGCAGCACGCACGGCTGTCACAGCGAGCGTGACACCAGCGAGCCAGAGCAGCATGCAGCCAGGACCCTGTGTGTGTCAGTCACACACACACACACACACACACACACACACGCAGGTGTGGGGAGATGTCTAGCTAACCAGTCTCTGAGGTACAGAGGAAGGCCACCCTCCAGCCTCTGCACTGAGAGACGGTGGCGGTGGCGGTGGTGGCGGCGGTGGCGGCGGAGCTTCCCTGCTGTCAGCACTATCAACCTGCTCCGTGTGTGTTCCTGCCAGATCAGCTGCCCTCACAGGCTTGTGTGAAGCAGACCGAACTTCTCTGAATGCCACCAGCACTCTGCTGAAGCTGCACTTCAGCACCAGACGCTGATTTTTTCTCTCTTTTTTTTTGCTGGCAAAGCATTTCCTCCTCTTCTATTCTCGCTCTCAAAGGACGACCACATCAGTGCCAACACTGAGGAACTGCTGACTCCCCCTCCCCCACTTTCCTCACATCACCTGAGCTTACACACACACACACACACACACACACACACACACACTCACATCCGTTATAGCAGGTGATCTAAGACGCCGTCTGAACGTGACGATGCAGTTTGCTGTCACCTGTCAATCAAACCCTTTCCCAAATGTTCAGGTGCTGGTGTTGGGGTCAGAGGTCACGATACACTCCTCAGAAAAATGCAGTTAATCAGGTGCCCTTAGGAACGATGATGACGTCAGGCTCTTCTGCTTAATTCAACGATACTGATTTCAAGATTCCACTCTGATCACCTTTATGCCATTTATTAATCATAGCGGAATTCCTGACCAGTACTTTCATTTTGCAGACTTGTTTTCACCATGTTGCTCATGCACCATCATGAATTCTTCACCAACAGAAAGTCAGTGTGTTGGGGGGGCTGCTGCACATATATATGAGGGGGTTATGTATGGTGGGTGGCAATGAGGGAGGATGGAGGGGCGGGCCAGAGTGGAGGCGCACGGTCACAATCTCTGTGGAATTGTCTAGTGTGTGATTGGTCCCGTGGACCCAGAGCAGCTGGAAGCGTCCCAGCACTCCCAGTCTCAGGCTTCGCGGGCTGTTTGTGACTCTTGTGCTATTCTGGACTCCGACATCCTGTTAAGGCAGATTAAGCGTCGTCTTTAACCTCCGGCTGAAGTTTGTGGAGGAAAAGAAATGTGGAGGACAAATGAAGATGAGTGAAAAGAGGACAGAAGACGGACAAAAAGATCGTGTTTAACTTTATTAGACAATGACAGACACAAACAGGGGTGAAGGGAATGAAGGAAAGAGGTGGATGAGAGCAGGAAGTCAGATGAGTGAAACCCAGGTGAGATCAGGAAGGAGCGCCGCGATTCACCGGGTTGGGAACAGCTGACGGCGACACAGGAAATGCTAATAGGTACCCTTCACGCCGCGCTGCAGAGAAGGTAGACTTAAAATACATCCGCCTTCCTCGGGAAGGTTGAGAGACTTCTCTTTTGGTGCGAGCAGGCAGACTGCCGTCAGTCTGTGCGTGCGAGCGAGCGCTACTCCGAATGTACATCGGGAACAAAGCGACTCTCCCTCTTCCCTCTGGGCGCCTTTGTAGCTACAAGCCTGGTTTTGATAGCTCCGGCATTCATCCGCGGATCTAGCTGAGGCGAGACTGACAGCGTGGCGTCCGCCAGAGACGTTTTAAAGAACATATTTGTGATGTTCCTCACTGGCGGCATAAATGCCTCCTGCATTTTTCACTGCTTGATCAATAACAAAAGCAACGACCGGCGTGACTAAAGCTGCGACCTTGAGCTACGGTGGGTCTGCTTCTACCACAGATCCCTGCGTCTGCGCTCTACAGCCTTCAAATAAATCACCCAGTGAGTGCAAATACATCACGGCTACAGGGGATATTCAAGGGCGTTCGAGGGTCTAGTTTAAGGCACCAACGCAGCCGTGGTGCGTTTGATGTCAGAAGGTCCTACATCAGTCGGGAACCCTTCACGGGTCCACCAGAACCTTCTATGAGGTCTGCGCCGGCAGCCTCAGCGGCCCAAACACACACACAGGCACGCGCTCTAGTCGTTGCCCCCCCAGTCTATTTCTGGCTCCTCGTCCAGCCTGAGGATCAGGTAGGAGAGCAGCTGGAACAGGTTCTGCCACAGCAGCAGGGCCACGTAAAAGTAAATGTCGCTTACGTCCGTCTGGCACACGTCTCCAGCGTAGCTCATGTCGCACACGCACACGAACTTGTTGATCAGGTTGTGGCAGTAGCCTCCGTTCTGGCAGGGGTTGGACTTGCACTCGTCCAGCTCCTGCTCACACCTGCAGACACAGAACCGCAGTCCAGTCAGGCTCACAGAGGCTCTCGGAGATAAAGGATCGAAGCATCAAAGGATCAAAGCCAAGCAGCAGCTTTTGGGATGTAGAACAGGTCTTCTCCCAAAAACCCGAGCGGTTTTCGGGCCAATTCCCGGACGGTGCTTCCGTCAGAATACAGCGAGTGTGTGTTCTCCGTGGATCGGCGCATCAATCTGCTTCTGGGATCCAGCTGAAATCCACCGCTGGTGGAATGACAGCGATTAGTTCCAGCTGCCACGGAAACCAAGCAGCGCGACCACGCCTGTTGCAGGCCGGGAGGAAGAGTTATTTAGAGAGACACCGGAGGCGCTGGCAGCTGAGGGTTTCTTTGGCTAAGATGGGTCATGTGAAGGAAGACAACAAATCAGCAAGACGGCGAAGGAAATACCGCCGCAGGATTCCGCCTCATTGCGGAAGGTCGGGTTCATTCTTACCGGTGTCCGACGTAGCCAGGGGGGCAGTCGCAGGACAGTTCTCTGTCGGTGCAGTTGCCTCCATTGAAGCAGGTGTAGTTCCTGGTTTCATCGCCGCACACAGAAACAGGAAACTTTGGCCGTCTGGGCGGAGAAAAGGTCACGAGCGTTAGACCGCTTCACATAAAACTGGGATGTTTTTACGTCAACAGCAAAACAGTCCGACAAGAGGCTTATGGGAACGTCATAATAGGATTAAAGACCTCCCGTAATACTCAGCAACAGAGCTCAAAGCAGCCAGGAAAGGAAAAGGTTATTTCTGAACACAAAAACTTATAGGAACTAATATGAAATTTACTTTGGGAGGGTTCTATTTTGGGATGTATCCTTCTGGTGTAGACGCCAAGCATCTTGAGCTACAACTGCCACTCATCCCAAACAGTTTTAAGGTGGTTTGTCACGCTAATATTAGCTTTGTCTTGCATTTTGTTGCACACGGTTGAACAAAAACATCTGACGTGACATTTGAGAGGCAGATATCTAACAGGAGGCAAAAAAAAAACAGCAATAAAAAAAGGGAACTTACACCTTTCTCAGAACGACGTACCACGGAATTTCTTCAACGCGTTCGCTGGAGCGGAATGGAGGAAAAGACAGGGAAAAGGGGTAAAAAAAGACGGAAAGAGGAGAGACACAGACAAAAGGAGTCATTCTGATGAAAACGCTACAGCTGCGACGTTCCCAGCAAAGGGAGGCGCGCAGCATGTCTGCCGGATGGCTTACTGAGACACTTGCAAAGGCTTTCCTTGTGCAGAGGGGCAGAATGCAAGAGGCTGTATGTTTACGGGATAAATGGTTCGAGGCGTTCCCCTGCTGGTTCTCAAGGTAAACACTAGATGACAGGGGAGAGAAACTGGTGCGAACCAGAGAGCCGTGTGTTGTCAGGCCTTTTCTGGCTGAGACTAGAATAGAAACACAGCATCTGAGGCTGTAGCTGCAGGCTGGATTGAAACAGCCGAACAAAGGCAGCGACGTGGAGACATTTACATTGAAGCTGCGTCTTTGCCTTGTTTATACCGTCCCCTGTTTATGCAATTTGGAGCATTTATTTTGTAGCGCAAGCTAACTCTCAACGCTGCTCAAGCGAGCGCGTTCATCCTCAGAGCAGCAGTTATTATCTCCGCCTCCACTGCTGGTGATCTCCATTTCCCATAATCCCTTCATGCTCAGGAATTCCTTCCCATGGCCCCCTTTTTCAGTTATTTCTCTGGGCGGAGCTGAGCTGGAGGCAGATTACACACGTTAACTAACCAGCTGATTTTGTTGCGAGCAGCAATAGTAGGAAAGAGTGTTTGTGAAACCCGAAGACAAAGATTAGCACAACAGGATTAGCTTAAGTAGATCCATCTCCAACACCAAGGATATTTCTATAAATATGGATGTGCTTTACAGTGATGCTGGGAATAAAATGCTCTATCGACCTTCTTCATCCTGTAACCATGACAACTGACCTGCACAGGGGTCCAGTGAAGGTCTCCGGGCAGAGGCAGGCGTAGTGGTCCGGCCCGTGCAGGCAGGTGCCTCCGTTAGCGCACCGGTGGTTCTCGCACACATCCGCTTTTTCATCGCAGTCCACCCCCGCAAAGCCAAAGTCGCAGGCGCACTCGTAGGTCGGCCCATTCACACTGCAGTTGCCGTGGACGCAGGGCTCGGAGGCGCAGGTGTCGGTGAAGAATTCGCAGCGTCTCCCCGACCAGCCGTCAGCGCAGCTGCAGTTGTAGGCGTTGAAGAGTTCCCGGCACGCTCCTCCGTTCAGGCAGGGGTTGGAATCGCACACGGGGGCCCCGGTGCAGCCCAGCAGGGGAGGCCGCGGGGACGTCTGGACGAACTGCTCCTCCTGCAAACGTGTGAGGTTCACCTCAGAGGAGGCGAGGTACGGCAGAGCAACGCCACCCAGCTCGACTGTACTCAGGCACCCAGTCAGAGACCAGCCAGTGTCAGGAGCCAGACCCCCTAGCAAGATATCCACCTCCTGCCTGAGGAAGTCCAGGTTGCCTCCTTTGGTCCTGGAAACGCTGGCTTCCTCGATTTTCTCATCAAGCACCAGTGTCCAGCGGGAAGTCGGTGCCCACGGCGTTGCCATAAAAAGCTGGACGCTGTGCCACTCGCCGTCACTGACCCCAGACCTGCTGCTCAGGCTGATGGTGGACACAGCCTCCGCTTCATCCCGGCCTGCTTCAGCGGTGCTCTGGAGCTCCATGAAGAGGAACCCATCCTGGACAGAGACCGTGATGAAGGCGGAGCCCCTCTCTGCGTGCAGGACAGCCGCGTTACGCTTTCGAGTGCGCAGGTTTAGAGACAGGCTGGTTAGGTTGCGAGATATTTGTCCATTTCCTCGATAGGTCAGCACGGTGCTGTCGTTCAGGAACGTGGCGTTGGAGTAACCTAGGAAACCAGAGGTCAAGTATCTCTGACCCAACCGTAACATCAACTTTATGTAAATATATCAGAATGATCTCGGAGGAACTACCAGCACTTACATTCATAGCCCTGCTTTAGCACCCTGCACTCCGAGTCTGCAGGACAAGGGGACAACTCACACCACCTGACCTCCTCACAGCGCCGCCCTGCTGTCTTGGGGGGGCAGATGCAGGTAAAGTCATCCCACGTCGAGGAGCAGGTCCCACCGTAAAGACACGGGTTCCTCTGATGATGAGAAACCAGTGCTGTATTTTAAACTGTGCACTTTAAACCTGGATCAACAGTTAACTGATTTTATTTTACTCACTCTGCAGCTGTTGTCCCCAGAGCATCCTGCCATCACATTTTCCATGAACTCCAGAGGGTAAGATTTCATGGAGGTGTCCAGAGGAAAGAACTGCAGCCTCCGGTCATTCATCCTCAGGTCCTGGATGCAGCCTTTCAAATATCCACCAAACACTGAGGTCATCCTGGCTCCTGTCAAGCCTCCCACGTGCACACTGTGTCCTGCTTCCACAGCCGCTCTTCTGACCTCCACCTCAGCCTGTTTCTGAGCTGCTACCTGCAGCCTCATGCGACCTGCCTCGATCTCTAAACTCACGAAGTGGACCCTCCCATCATTTACTGGGAACTTCGACTTGAGGATCTCGAGACTGTCGAGCTGCACGGTGACTTTTCCGTCCTCCAGCCACACGTGCAGGTACTGGCTGCTGCCGTTGCCGAGGGCCAGGATGAAGCCCTCCAGCCTCCGAGTACGCAGGAAGAGAGAGATGGAAAAGTCCCGACCCAGGTCCTCGCTGACAGCGAAGGCTGCGTAACTGCGGGTGTCTTCATTCCCAAAACGTGCAGCCACATGCTCTGCAAGAGGACGAGGACAAAGGTGACCAGAGAAATTGTTAGGGTTGTGCATTTTCTTGGCTTTGTGGCAGCCTAGGTCTTTGCTGGTGACGGGTGCACCTGTGGCTCCTCGGCAATCAGAGGCGACTATGAGGCAGCTGCACCCGAGCACCAGCGTTGGATCGTTGTCTCTCCTGCAGTATGGTACCAGACCATAGCTCAGTCTGAGAGTTTCCGGGGTCTGTGACTTTTGTTTCTCATGCGAGTTTAAACCCTGGTTCCAAGGTTGCCCCGTTCCCTGAGAAGAAGGCTAAGTTTGGTTTTGGACTGTAACAGAAATGTTTCAATCGATTTTAACATAAGTCAAAGCACCGACGGAGCATCACTCACAGGAGAACATTATTTATGTTGGAAATCTTTAAGAAAAGGTTGTTTTGTCAAAGAAACAAAGAAAAGACTTTGTTTAGGAGGAGAACGTCAGAAGCCCTTCTGATCTGTGTCTTTACTGGCAGCATTTTCCACTCTGGCATGAGTGGCATGAGCACATGAGGCCCTAAAGCAGCAAGGTCATCAGAAAGGTCATACGTAAACAAATGTGCACGGATATTTTTAGCGCATGCCGATGAGCAGGCACTGATCGGTAACTCTGGCAGATTACAGATAATCTGGGTTGGAATCTGCAGCTCCTGAGCACTTCCCCCTGCAAGTGTGAAAATGTGACTTTTATTGTGTTTGCTTCCGTATTCTGCTGCACACTGCAGGCTTTTGTCTCTCTAAATAAAATTAGCCTCAATCCAGGAATCTTATAGAGGATCTGACCTTTGCTGTGACCTTTGATGGGCCTCGTCCCTCCTTGCTTATCTTCTCTCACACATCAGCTGCTTAAACTACATCTGACTCAGGTGGGGTTTTTTTTGGGGGGGGGGGATGATCGAGTATCAGAAACATTTTGCTTCGGGATTCAGTGTGTGTTTTTTGCGTCTGTCATACCCTCTTCGCAGTCCTGCCCCTCGTAAGGCCTCGGACATCGGCACCGGTAGCTCTGCCACAGGTTGACACACTGTCCTCCGTTTTTGCAAGGCACGTCCAGACAGCGGTCCCGGTGGCTGCAGCCAGGGGACACATTAACAGCAGAGTTTTCCAGCCAGTCCTCAGGGATGACGAGCTGCTGGTCCACAAACACGTCCCTCATGCAGCCAATGAAAGACGGGACTGGAACCTCCTGGTTGGGGCCGACTGAGGGTTGAAGCACTCCACCAAAAAAGGTGTTCTGAGGAGGTGAAGCCAAACTGTCTGGCGTGCTTTGGACAGGAGCTGCTTTGTGGCACGGCTGCCTCGCACAGCTCACAGAATCATCCAAGAGTTTTAAACTGAACACCCTGTTTCTGAGCACAGTCTCCACAGAGTGCCACTCTCCATCTGTGACATTGTGTGGAAGCTCCAGGACCTGGCTGAGGCTGTCTGCCTCGGCTCCAGCAGAGGACTCCTTTCTCAGCGTGAGACGGAGCCTTCCTTTGTCCAGTTCCAGGCTCAGAAGTAAGCCCCGGCTGTTCCGCTGGAACAGCACGGCTCTCGGCAGGACAGATCTGAAGCTCAGGGTGATGTTGCAGTATGCCCCTGCGTCCACCAGGGGGCTCTGCAGCAGAAGATAGCCTCTGCGTTCAAACGAAAAGGTCGTGGGCGTCGCACAAAGTGGCCCGGTGTACCCAGGTAAGCAAGAGCAAGTGTATCCATGAGTCCCATTCGACAGGGAAGGAATGCAGGAGCCTTGGTTCTGACATGCGTGTCCATCACAGCCCACTGGCCTCTCGTCACAGTTCGGACCTCCGTACGCGAAGCCACGGCGGCTGTGTTTGAGGCAGTGGCAACTGTAGCCTCCAGCACGGCCCTCACACCTCCCCCCATTCTGACAGGGATCGGGGTCACAGTGGTTGATCACCTCCTGGCAGAGGGACCCTGCGAGCACACAAGACAAGGCAGATGTAAATTACACACGTTCTCTCATTACCTCATGTTAAGTGACGTTCTTACGCTCACACTGCTGCGTGATCCGGTTACATAATCACAGAAAACAAGCAACAATGGTTCGTTTTCTCACATATTTAAATCAGAAGCCAGATGGAACAGTTTGTTTAGGCAAGTCTAACCACATTTTCACATTTCCTCATCTTCTTAATTAGCTTTTCTTTTTAAGCTGCTACTTTTGGCAGAGACAACCTCACTGTAGAACCACTGTGGCAGGAGTAATTCATTTCAAATGCATTCAAAATGTCCTCTGACATTACCTGTCCCAAACAACAAAATTCCCCAAATCCATAGTGCCGGTGACCACATCATGCTGTCACTTTTCCCCCAGCATAGGAAGAAACATTGGTAACGACACCATCTTGTGTGTCCAGGCCATCTGAGAGGGAGAGCTCTGTGAGGCTCCAGTGAGGAGACCAGCAAAGCCAGATCCTGGGGATTAAACTAATGCTATTTAGTAGCCACCTGAGTCAGTGTCAGAGCAGTTCTCAGCAGGGAACAGCACGCAGTCTTACCTACAGTATCAAGCCTCGTGCAAGAAAGATGAGCACGTTCTCTCTTTTCATCGAAATAGTGGAATGTTTGTGCTTTGTCATGCTCCATTTTTCAGGAGAATAAAACTAGAAACTATACTGGCCCTTCTGTCCCCCCCCCCATCACTGGATACCTTTGACAAAATCAATTCTCACCTGTTGTTCCTGGAGGACAGCTGCAGATGTAGCCCTCTGCACGCTGCTGGTCGTAGCGCTCCGGCAGCAGAGGCTCGCTGCCATAGAGGGCCTGCCACGACCTCTCAATGCACCGGCCTCCGTGCATGCAGGGGTTGCTGCTGCACTCGTTGATGTCGATCTCGCAGTGGCGGCCTTCGAATCCTGAAATGCGGTTAAAGTCATATCATTATATCAAGAAAATGAAATAAGAACCAAACCGGAGTGCCTTGCTTTTTTTCCAGAAAAAATAGAATATTGGAGGTGATGATTTTCCTGGATAATTAGAAAGCATTAAAATATATGAGGCTACATGCTGGGGTATTTTTAAAGTCGTGACGTTGGCACATACCTGGCCAGCATTCGCAGGTGTAGTTATCCTGATTTTCCTGACAGATGGCGCTGTTGAGGCAGGGTTCTGCATGACATGGCGGCAGCGGCGTCTCACAGTTTCCGCCTGTGAAGGCTGTGTGAGAGCAGTCACAGCTGTAGCTGAGACAAAACAATGTCATTGATTATAGAATTTCTGCAGCTGAAGTAACAGGATAAAAATGATTTCTCACCCATTCACTCCATCTACGCACGGAGCCCCGTTTCTACACGGCTGCTCTTGGCACTCATCAGTGCTGATTTCACACCGGTGTCCTTGGAAACCAGACAGGCAGATGCAAGCAAAGCCATCTGTGTAGTCATGGCAACGACCGCCATTGAGACACGGCTGTGATTGACACTCATCAATCTGGATCTCACAAGTGGCCCCTGTGAACATAAAAGTGAGCAGAGGAGACGTCAGAGGTGGAGAGGGGCTGAGGGCAAGGGGGGCAAAGATGAACAAAGCTCCCCCGCCCCCGGGGCTGCTGTTTGGGCTGCTCCTTTAATCTCACTCCAATATTTGTCACAAAAACAGTGGTACATTGTGTTTCATAAATGTATCCCTGCACTTTGATGCTTGTGTGGAACGATGTGCGAATGAATGTTGTTTCCAAAATATTAACTTCTAGCAAAAGCCATTTGATAAGAGCCAACACCAGCATGAGAAGATGTTTTATCCCAAAGGCTGAATGAATGCTACTTTATCTATTATAATTGTTTCTGTTTCCATGGTTACCCCACAAAACTCCTTCCTCCCTAAATTTAAATTGTGAGCCATACTGACCTCTGCAATATTATCAGCTAAATAATAAAGTCAGCGTGCTAAATAAAAAAGTCAGCGTGCTAGCATGTTCATAGTCAAAACTAGGCAGGATGAGAATAATATTTATTTTTAATCGTTGTAGTTGAGCATGGGAGCGATTGCGTGACTCGAGTATGTTTGGCTAAAAACCAGAGATGTGAACTTCTACCATTGGATGTGCTAACAAAATGCTATCAGAGTTAGCTGGAGCCATCTTTGATGGAGAAATATGACAAGAGATCACACTAAGCTAAAAATCCAGAACTGGGGTGAGATTTTTTATTTTTTAATTTTTTTTTGTTACAATTAGAGAGTTCTGACCTGTCCGTTGTTGTTGCCCTCACTCACTCACTCACTCACTCACTCACTCACTCACTCACTCACTCACCTGTGAACCCTGGAGAACACAGGCAGGAGAACTGGCCCAGTCTGTCCACGCAGGTGGCTCCATTCCAGCAGGGTTGTGAAGCACACTCGTTTACATCGATCTGACAACGGGCTCCCTGGAACCCCGGCACGCAGAAGCAGGAGTACCCATCCCCACGGGGCCTGCATATAGCCCTATTCTGGCACGGGTTTGGGGAGCAGGGGTTGACTGTGGGGGGCCGGGGGCTCGAGGATCCACCTTTGAACAGATGTTATTCACCACACAGTTAGCATCTAGATAGATGATGGATTTGGTAGTGAGCTGTCAACCATAAACATAAAATTCATTCAGAATTATTATCTTTGTTTTTTTACCTCTGATTAGCTGGATTTAAAAAAATGAATAAAAAAACCTCTTAAGCCGTTTTTGCTATAAGGATTCAAAACTTAAAGGCCTCTTAAGGTATCAGCATCACATCTAATCTCCACGGTAACCGCACGCAGCAGAATGTTTCAACTGTAAGTGTTGGAGGCACTTACAAAAGCCATTTGCACATCATGTCAAGTTTCAACCTTCATGCTAACGTGCTGCACGGGTCAGGAATCAGGTCGTAAACTCAGAATTTGTGCATCTGTGTCACAACTACCGAGCTAAAACCAGAGCCTGTGTTGTAAACTGATGTTTGAATAAAGTTTGAATGCCACCAGCTCATAATCTGCGGAGCATAAATCAAACAGATCTGAGTCACATGACCGTGCTGATGGCGCTGCTGATTATAAATGATTCTGGAGCGGCCCAGCATGTAAATCAGGCCCTTAAGAAGCTACCAGGCAAACTGCAGAGCGGAGCGTGATTACACACCGTCTGCAGCCGTTCTGATGATGCTCTGTCATTGTGGAGCTGGGGGGGTCACAGACAGCAGGGTTCTGCTGAAGCAGCTTAACCACGTCTAGACTCGGACTCGGAGGCTCGGGCGCGGTTGCGATGCTCCGGCCATGTGCCTCTGGTGATGAAGATGGGGTGGTGAACTCAGACCAGGTGTCAGAGGTCCTACTGTCCACACACGCTCAGAAACAGGCCGTCGTCCACGCCGGGCAGAGATCAGAGCTCAGGAACTGGCCTATTGCCCGTTTCAGACTCCAGCCAATTGCTCGGCCCCTCCTGCAGCAGGGACGAACCTTTCATATGCAAATCCCCTCTGAGGGTCTTTGTTCAGTCCTATCAGGAGGCCCCCAAACGCCACATGTGGGTCACCTGACAGCTCTGGTCTGATGCATGTTGGAGATGTATCTGCCTGCACGTTTGTTCCACTGGTGATAAGAAGATGTTGGATAACCGACTGTTTTACAGCCTCTGAGAATCACAACCCCCCCTGCCCCCGGGGCAGAATACTGGCCCTTATTGTCACATTTGTTTTTCCTCTTTTCAGCTCAAACACAAATCAGTGCAGGCAAATATATCAGCTCGCAGAGAGGCTTCATTTACAGTCTGAGCAGGGACCGGTTAACGTGCAAAGTTTAAATAACTAATTATAATAATACTCATAGATAGAACATGTCACACTCCAGGTAATCCGAGTCAAACACTGAGTAAGTGGCTTACCATCAGTCATGAACAGTGATGTGATGAGAATCGTGCGCACCAGTGATCCAAAGCTATGATGATAACTGAAATCCATAATCGGGACAGGAAACCATCCTGTTCCCTGAACCTGCAGGTCTGTGTTTGTCCTCTGCCTGCTGCAGACTCATCTGCTCATCTGCTCTCCAGACCCACTTGATGCTCACTTGTGTTGTTGCTGGAGCCCCATTAGGAGTCTCCATCAGCACCCTCCCTCTCTCCCTCCCCTTCTCTCTCTCTCTCTCTCTCTCTCTCTCTCTCTCTCTCTCTCTCCCTCCTCTCTTCCTCCTTCCTCCACGCAGATGAGCTGTGACGGATATGCATAAAAAAACACAAGGCGGCCACATTAAAAGACTCCCTTTAACCTCAAAAATTAAATAACGTTGTCAAGTTAATTACTGTAATTAATGGTGAGTTTGTCCTAATCTGGCTAAATTTTAAAAAGTCGTTAATAAATAACTTTAAAGAGTCGCCACGTAGAAATGCTCCCAAAGCTACAATATTTTTGATTAAATTTAGTAAATGAGGTAGACGTGTCAGATTTTAGTGAATTTAATAGAACAGTTTTCTCATGCCGTCTCTATATATCACATTATTTTGGCCGATTATTAATTTATTTTTAATTACTTGGAAGGGGTCTACTGCATCCGCCAATCCATCAATACAAATCGTTTTAAATAATTTTATCGTAAATAGTAAGGGAGATACTTACTTTTTACAATTACAGCTTAAAACTTAAATAAAACTAAAATAAACGTCGTTGTTTCGAACAGCTTGAGCCGCTTCCATGGCAACGCGACCAGGAATTGGAAGCGAGGGAACGAGCGGAAGACTGCTCCTCTTTGAGCTCAAAAAGCCCTTATCCCAGTCTTTTTTTGGCCCAGTTCATGTTAGTATTTGATTCCCAGTTGCCTATGTGAGCCAGCGGCATGTCTGCGTCCGTCAGAGCCAGTTCAGCACCGGGTTCTTCGAGGTCGGATCGAGCTCTGGGCCGCAGAGGTGACGGTTCACAGATGCTAGCTTTAGGTTCATACAAGCTAGCCAGCCAGCCAGCCAGCAGCCAGCCGGCCGGCCAGCCAGGGAAAACATTCAGCATTTGGACCACTCGACTACTTTCCTTAAGAATTGACATAAAAATATATTTTTCTATAACATATTATCACTCAGAATCATTATGTGTAAACTTGCCTCCTTACATTAATATTATACATTATGGAAACATATTTACTCCATAAATCCATCTAATATGTATGTATTTCCGAATGTAGGAGAAATGTAATAAAGGCGCCAGGCGTCCAGTTTTAATCAGATTTCTTCTTTCTCCTGCAGCAGAACTGATTTCTCCTGTGTGCAACCAGACCATCCCAGATGAACTTCTGGTCAGTCTGTCCTCTCCTGTTTGCCGCAGGAGCTCTCAGGGGCCTGGGACACATCAGCGACCTGGCAAGGTGCAGTTCATTTTAGGAATGTTGATGTGCTAAGTCAGTCCACATTAAGGCTTCCTAAGCAGATTTTTCCACACAGGGATGTGGATTCCGGAGGCCTGATCCAGTCTGGCATCACTCACTGGGACGCAAGAAATACAAGTTCTTTCTGGAGCAGCCCACATCCCTGACTGGAGCTGGCAGGTCAGGCTTAGCAGCAATGGTTTAATTCCTGCGACACATCAGTGCATGTTTACTCTGGTCATATTTTTTTTTTAAGTGTTGATTTCTGTTTATTTATTTATTTTTTTGGTTGCAGAGATATTTCATTCCTGTGTGATGCTGTGGGATCCCAGAAGAAGACGACCCCCCTCCCACCGCTGACCGACAGGAGCAGCACCATCAGTAAGGAGGTGAGCCCTCACAGCTCAGCAGCTGGTGTGGACACACAGGATCAGAGCAGCCCTCAAACACAACAGAGCACGGTACTAACTCTCCTCACAGTGGCTCAGTGGCTCCTTTAAAGAAGATACATAAGGAAATGATGAGTTAAACTGTGAACGATCTCATCATCAGCATGAGGTAAACATAACGATCGTTCCGTGTTTCAGAACTGGAGGGTCTCTGAAAGTCTCATTCCAGAAGAGTATCGAGTCGTGAAGAACAAGGGACTGCAGAGTCTGGAATTCTACGAGGAGTGAGTCTGCAGAGTTTTTCTCCGTTACTGGTTTGATCTTTATGCATTTGCACAGGTGTGTATGCTAAGTGTGATGCTGCTTCTGTTTCTCAGTGCATTCACTGTGCAGCTGCAGGATGATGAGCACAAGCTACACATCTTTCCTTCACTGTGAGTGCAAACATATGACTGAATCCCATGAAGACAGAAGCCGTTGTTTTTGGCACTGGCAGCACTTTTTACCCTGTGGCCCCCTGTCTGTTTAGGAGGCCCAGTGGCAGACTGGAGGTGGTCCAGCTGATAAAAATGATGGACAACATGGTGCTGAAGGCTGGCGTGGATCAGCAGAGTGAGGAGCTGACGGAGCTCTCGCAGGTAAGACAGACACAGACATTGACCAATTCCATCGCTCGAAGTCACACCTAAGTGCAGCACAATGATGCTGCAGATGGAGAGTCTGCTGGAGTTGGTGCAGATGGAACAGAACATCTACAACACAGTTTTCCATGAGGTGATCAGACAGGTGACCGTCAGCTGTGCTGAGAGAGGACAGCTTCTGGCCAAACTCAGGTTAGCAGTCGATGCTAAAAGCACCGTTATGACCCTCAAGTTTCATTTTTAATCATTTCAATACACTTTGTGAGAAACTGCATCTGTTGCCAGAGAGTTTTTTGGTTTCTCAGCTGTGCATTATGTCTCCAGACAGCGTTACCAGTCGCTCCTGGAGCGAATCCCTCGATGTGTGAAGGCCCTGCACACAGAGGCAGTGGCACAGAGAGTTCTCAACCGCCGGCTGGCCGAGGAGATCGGCCGCATCAGGACATCCTTCCAGCAGCTCAGCACGTATGTGGGTCAGCTGGCAGGATGCTGGTCATGAAAACACAGAGAAATCATGTTTCTTAACATGCATGAATGCGAGGAACGTGGTTTTTGTGGTCCTCGTCACAGAGCGTTGTCCAGAATCAGAGAGCACGATCACTTTGTTTCTCAGCAAGCAGAAGAGGCTCATCAGCAACTGGCTGGAGCTATGGAGCAGACTCAGACCAGTTCAGAGTCAGTTTGGGCCGCTTTTTTCATCAGATGTGGTTTCATTGTCGTTTTAGTCCAAAATAAGAAGGTTTTCTCAGCCAGAAAGGAACACAACATGACCCACTGTTTCCACTCATTTTTCTTAGTGTGGTCCAGGGTTACCACGAGCTCTACGAGCTGCACAGGACTCGCCTGGAGACTCAGCTTCTCCACATGATGAAGGAGAGAGACTGCTGGATCCAGCTCACCTTTGCCCTCGCAAAAAAGGTGTTGAGAAAGTCTGACCTGCTTGTTCAACTGTTGAATTTTTGTGTTGGTTTTAAATGGGTGTTTTTATTCCAAATTCCAAAAATAGCTGCTTTTAAAGATGAATTTAAACCTGTCTGTCTTTGTTTTCCTGTAACTTTCAGATCATCTCCACAAAGAAGTTGCACACCATCAAACGGCTACATATGAGTGAGCAGAGCTGGTTCAAGGCCGCGGAGCACTGCAGTCTTTACCTCTCTTCAAAGGTAGCAGCAATGTGCTCTTTATCTATTCTTTCGTACAGTTCTTGTTTAACATTTTGACTTTGCTAACATCATCTGAGCCTGTACAAAAACATGAAAAAGCACCAAGTCTCTGTCTGGCAGTGGTGGCGCAGTAGCACGCAGAACAAAGTGACTGTGTTTCTGTAGGATTCACAGGACCTGAATGTCATCATGGAGCTAACTGACCAGTGGAAAGAGCAGCTAACGGCGTTCATGTCCAAGCTAAAGAGTACTGAGCACGTTCAGTGTGAGCAGCTAAGCATCGTTCACCAAGGCATCATCAAGTGGCTCAACTTCTGCAACACTCAGAATAAGTAAGTACAAGTTAGTTCTAAATAAACATCAGAATTAGAGAGTATTCTTTGGAATGATTCTGTGTAATTTAACTTGTTTGTGCAGCGCAGTGTTTTGCTTTATTTTTTTAAGGTGTCTTGACCCAAAATATGACATCACTTCACTGGAAAATATAAATGCAGATTTACAGCAGTGGGTAAATGTAAGATGAGAAGAAAAAGTGTGTTTATAATCCAGTGGATATGTTCAAATGTCCTCAAATGGTCCTCTTTCTCTGCAGATGTTGGTGCTCCACTGTGAGTGTTACCAAGGTGAGAAGCTGCTCAGCTGCCAGGAGATGCTGGCTGAGCTTGACCATGTCCAGAAGAGATCTTTGAGTCTGAGTCTTCAGCTCTTGAGGAGGCATCCGTCTCCTGATGGTGAGCTCCCTGTATGCCAGCAGGCTTTATCAGAGCTGGATGGTGTCCTGTCTGAGCTCCTTAAACAGCTGGACTCACGGGTCAGTGGAGAGGATGGTAAGACCACAGACATGCAATCAAAGCAGATGACCTGACAAATAGCAACAAAGGGTGAAGAGGTGTTTAAACCGGAATCTGCCATGTGTCGGTTCAGGGGTCTACAGGCAGATTACATCACTTCTTGGGTTAGTGGACGTCTGGGTTTCTAAACTTGGTGCAGCAATCAGTCGTCCTGAAATGATGTCCATGCCTGACTGGCTGAACCTGGAGAAGGCCCTGCTGAATTGGCAGAGTTTAGTTGAAACAGTCCTTCAGAACTTCTGCATGCAGCCAGAGGATGTAATAGCTGAGAATAACCCTGACACGACGTACGTTTCTGAAGTTATAGAAATCTGTTTAAGCTGGAGTTCGAGGTGTTAAATGTGGTTTTATTAAGAGGTTCTTCCCATCTGTTGCTCTCACGTGTTTGTGGAACAGCACAGAGACAGACAAGGTGTTACAAAAAATGCAGGATTGCATGACCAGCCTGTTCAACCTCATTGATGGAGAGAACCAGAGACTCAGTGAGGAGGTGAGTCTGCTCACACGGTAAACCAAGATTTCTCGATATTTTTGTATAAATATAAATGTAGGCTCAATTATGGCAACGGACACAGAATGATCTGCTTAAATCCCATGCCAGGTAAAAATTTCAGTGCATGACACAATGTTTAATGACACAATGAAATGTGTTTGCCGATCTGTAACAAGCAGGTCAGTTCTCTTCACATGACACAGACTCAATGGATGTTGAATCTGTTACTGCTTGTGGTGCCAGACCATAGTGAGGTTCAGAACCAAGAACACGGAGAACACTATTTTAAAGATATCTCACCACACACGCTGGATGAAGATGCAAAGTCTTTGATTGAGAAATTGGAGTATTTATCAAGCTACATGAGCAGGTAAAGATGTTTGCTGCTGAGCGTCTTGTAGTCTTGCTCAGTCAACTATTTATTTTTGCCTGTAGTTCTTGTAAGCTCATTCTGGAGGAGGGGGCACTGCAGCATCCACATGGAGCAGAAAAGGAGATGAATGAGTTTGGAAAGTTGCAGGTACTTTCTGATCTGATGCGTTGGTAATTTAAGCGCATTACAGCCATTTCTCATAAAGTCCAACAGAGGGAGCCAAAACGCCACTACAGACTAGGATGAGTTCAGCTAATCGTTATCAACCCCGTTGGTGTCCCCAGAAAGAGTGCAGTGAATGGGTGGAGACCTGTATGATCCTGCTGTCAGGACTTAAACGGGGTCCTGAAGCTCAGAAAGGCGCACAGGCCCATTCTGATGATGCCCCCCCCAGTGATGTCCTAGCACCTCCAGCAGACAGCATTCAGGCTCTGGTGAGGAATTCATCAACAAGCCCAAAACATAACAAAAGTAACAAACCTGACCATTTCATTTGAATAGGTTTTCCTGGATATTGTTTACAGAGAAATAAAGATGGTTCAAATGAGCCTATAGCAGAAAATACAGTTAAAGGTGAGACTGAGGCAAAACTGAGGGAGGTAAGCCACTAACTACTGATAAATGGTTTGGTATAATCTGCTGTTTTATAATAATGCTATTCACAATAATGGTATATCATGACAAAAGGCTTAATGTATCATCTTCATCTAAGGACACATTAAATATTGGACTGTTGGAATTAAAAACCGATTTGTTTTATAGACATAAATGTATACATTGTTTAGTTGCACTGCAGACCAGACCAAACAAAAACAATTCTGCTAATGTCCTGTAGGAGGAGCTAAAGGATGGTGAGACCATCGTCGTGAAGATGATTGGCTGTGATGGGAACATCGCACAGAGAAAGCTGGGAGAGGGCAAAGTTCACCTGAGAGGGGTCAGACAGAATCACACACCTTTCAATGTCATTTTTATTCCAGTGAATCTGAATAAAAGTGAGCAACGTTCCCGTCTATCTCTCTGCACGCGTCAGACCGAAGACTGGGTTGTTTCCCCAGTAACGGAAGAAGCCCAGAAAGCCTATACGGATCTGACCACAGTGAGATTACTGCAACAGGAACTTCTGTAAGTGAAGCAGCAGAAGGAAGGTGATGCAGGTTGCTGTTGGCTTTAGGTGTGGCTTTTCTGGGGCAAAATCAAATTGTGTGTGTACAAAGCAGCTTTCGTCAGAGTTCCGTCTGTGTTTGTTAGTGATTCGGAGATGCGGGTACAACGTGCTGAACAGTGTGCCCTGAAGGCCGAAGAGGCTCTGCAGTTGGCGTCGGTCAGGATTCAGGACCTGGAGAGAAAACTGCAGGGTCAATCCAGTCTGAGTGCTGAGGGTACTGAATTACAAACCCGGAACTGAGGCACTTGTGCAGTGACAGAGGGTTACATGCATGTTTCTTGTTTTATGTGGCAGAACAAAAAGAAACACCACCACCCTCTGGACCAACACCTACATCTTCAACTCCTGCAAAGAAGATCACGGCTGAAGCCAAAGCAATGAGTGACACCAAAAAGACCAAGAAATGATGAAATCGGGAAGCTCATCAGACAAATAAAATAACCAAATACTATAACTTATGGATTTGCTGTGCTTATATTTTGCTCATTGATTAAATGAATATTTGGCCTATAGTGACTTGATGGGCTGTTTGGGTTTTTTGGTTTGCTCTTTCCAGAAAATAAAGCCCTCACATTTTAAAAGACACTCTTATCGCAACTTTATTTCCATAACATCAATACTCTCCGACATGCTCCAAATGTTAAAGCTGGAGTTTCACGTCTGTCACATCATTGGTGAGTCGGTCTCTGCATCTCCATCAGTCATCTCTCCATCAGCTCTCACAATAGGGGGAGGAGGGGGAGGCAGGGAGGAGACGTCTGGAGTCATGCTGAGGAGGTCTGGGTTGATTGGAAGAACCAGAGCAGGCTGGAGAAGGCGGAAAGAAGCCCTGAAGCCTTCCCAGACGTCTCTCTGCACTTCTGCTCCAGCCTGCAGGACAATGGAACCCATCTGACAAAAGTGTTCTGTACAAAACATCTGTAATGTTTTCACATTTTTAAGTCACTTTCATCTATAGTTAATGTAAAATTAATAAATTGCACAAGCCAGAATGTTAGAGAATCGCTGATTTGAGCTAACCTGGAGTGTTTTTGTCTCAGCAGCTAAAGTCTTCTGTAACTCCGGAGGAAAACTGAACTCATCTCTGCCAGAAAATCACGTCAGTCGGGTGAACAGGTATGTCACAGCACATGCACATGCACACGCACACGCACACAAAAATCAAACCACCTTGAACCAGGCCTGGCTGAAATGACTTTTTAGTTCTTGTTCCCAAAAATGCCAGGATGATAAATAAGCCTTACATGTCTGCCCTCTCCACCCTGATGCCCCAGCGGCAGGCAGCAGTGTCAGCCGCCGCCTGTATCTTTTGTCCGATCTTCCTCCTGTGCAGCAGGACGTGGCTGAACTCGTGCTGGGCGAGCACGTCCCTGACCGCTGCCTGCACCACGGTCTGCAGCGCCGGGGTCAGCCTGGACACAGCTGAGCTGCACAAAACCACGTTCTCGATCTGGTAATAACACACCACACTCAGCTCCGGCCTCACCAGGTCCTTCGTCACCACCTGCATGCATGAATCCATCTTTAATTATTTTATACAGGAACACTGGGCTGATTTTGCCTGTTGTGTTACGTCTTTACTGTATGAAGAGGAATCTTTAGCATCGTCAAACGGATGTCGACCTTGTGGCACACATCAAGCAGAGGGAGGTAGAAGATGAGACCTTGAGGAAGCAGGAAATGAGATATTTGAGAACTGGCAGGTGAGTTTCAGAGATTTGACAATAACAACCTGGTCCTCTGGGTCGTCCACGCAGCAGGTGACCCATCCTGAAGATCACAGCTCGCTCGTGCTCCCTCACTATCTGTGAATCAAGATGAGTAACATCATTCAGTCAGTCCATACCAGAGCTGGAAGGTCAAATCGAGATGGAATGAACATAAATCTGCTTTAGTGGTTCAGCAGGTAGCTTTATTCTGCTTTACGGGGCTGTTTGTCCTGTAATCTCTAGTCCTGTAGACTTTAATTTCTTGTTGAGGAGTGTGCGTTTCTGTGTGATCTAAAATCATACATACATACTTTGAAACAGAACCAGATGGAGAGAGGGAAGAAGAGGAGAACCAGAGCTAAGACGAAGACCATGAGCAGCCATTCAAACACACCCAGGTTCCTGCGCTTCAGACCTGCAGAGATCCAAACAAGAACCTCTGAGAGACTGAAACACACAAGGTGAGAAAAGAAAAGATGCACAGCATGCTCTCTCTTACCGTCCTGTTCGGCTGCATCCAGCAGTCCCCTGCTCTCGTCCTTCACCTCGTCATCTCTCACTCTGTCTATGTCCACCACAGTGGTCTTCACCTTCCCATCAGCATCTGGGTCCACTGCCACCTTTCTCCTCTCCGTCTTCTCCTTCCTCACTGGTGTCGCCTCAGCGGTCTTGTCCGTCTTAGATGGACGGTGACCTCTGGCCGGTGCTAAGGCTCCTCTTTCCTTCTTGGGCGTCATTCTGGATCTTGAAGAGCGACCAGAGTGACTGCTCCTGGGGTTTTCCATGCTGCCTGTGGGAAAGAGCGTGAGAGTAAAAGCTGCTGGGAGAGAATTAGTGGAGTGTTTTCTTTTTGACTGAAAGCAGCTCTTCAGAATGAGTCTGCCTGCAGGTTTATCCCACTGGCGTCACAGCTGCTCCAGTCCAAACTGGTGGTCCTACAAAGCAAACAGATTGATAATTAAGTTGACTTTTGGGCTGGGGGAGGTTAGTATTGGGAGTACCAATCGCTGCATTTCTGGTTTGTCAAATTAATTTAAATAAATGACTGTGAACATGCCAGCCACTATTAACCAAAGCATAAAAGAGAGACATTAAGAAAAAATTTGAAAGATATACATATGTTTCAAAAGATAAGTTAATACGCAATCATTATTAAGTGGAATTCAAGTTTTTTTAGACTTAGAGCCGAGAAAAGTTAAACACACACAAAAAATATATGGAAGTATTGAAATCTTTAAATCTTATTCATGTCTATCGCAGGAATTTCCATAGGCACGTCTTTATGTAGACATTGCGCAATAAAGTTGCTCGGAATTCAAGCAGCCATGTTATGTTTTTACTGGCTTCTCTCTGAAGAGCTGATGCAGTTTTCCTTCCTGGAGAAGATGGTATCCTCCTTGCTTTGTTTTTAATTAAGTGAAAATTGGGTTTCCTTGCTTGGAATTTCCTCCATGCCAAGCAAGGAAAAATGATACTCAGAACTCAGAACAGGTGTGCATGTTTATGATGGGGCAAATGCTGCCCAAAATAAAACAAATAAACCAATAATGAAATAAGGCTACAATCCATGAACTGTTCTTAAGGGTTAAATAACAACTTCTGTATCACTAAGTCTGATGCCTTGGAAAGAGACGCTTGTATTTGTCCTTGTTGGCCTCCAGTCCTGCCGTACGTGCTGACCGCAAGAAAAACATGATTAAATAATAATTGTCAATAATAAGTCATTCTATATTTTTTTACTGGCTGTAATAAAGACAGAAGATAAGTCTATACGCGATACACTCCCGACCGACCTTTCCTGTTGCAATGCACCATCTGTACAGGTGATGTCGCAGGCATTTTGTAGACATTACCGTGACACTTTATTTGAATGCTTTTTCTCAGAAAACGCCATCATTACCCAGTTAAGATTGCACATTTATGAGCTGAGACAAAAGGAACACACACACTTTGCTTGGAACGCGTAATTTCTGTTTTTACTCTTGTTTTGCTGTTGGACATCGAGTTAACAAGTGGACGGAGCTAACGCCAACACTAGTGCCTCCGCTGTCTAGAAAAGCCATCCGCGGTGGGTGCCATTTTAACTTGGCTATCAGTCTTACAATGGTCTGTTTTAGGTGAAGGTTGTATTATTTTATCCTGATAAAGAAATGGTTAACAATAAGGTGTTTTTTTTTAATGAGGTATAAAAATAAAATCAAGGTTTTAAAGGGCTGAAACCACATACATCAAATACAACGATACGAACCGACTTGGTAACATGTCGACGTTTCAAAATGAAAGTATTTATTTCAGTGTTTTTATATTTTGTCATTATCTCGTGTCTTTTAGATTTTATTGCAGAAAGATGAACCATGAAAAGATACTGCCAAAGCTTAAGAAAGACATTCGTTCTTTGCTCATTTCATCTAAACTGGGTTTGGAGCCTGAGCAGCTGAGGAGGGATTATGTGTCCATGATGGGTCATCCGCTGCCCCTGAAACAGCTGGGCTTCACTAACGTCATGGACATGGTGGTGGCCATGCCAGATGTGGTGTCCATCAACTTCAGACAGGATGGCAGCATATATTTAAAAGGTAATATTGTTGATGACTCTTTATCTGCCTTTCAAATATCTGACCTTACTTTTGGCTTTCACCTTCAGCTGTTGGTGTTGAGTCCACCCAAAATATTGAGATGCTTGTAGCCAAACAGCGAACATCTAAGACTGATATCCGGAAGCTGAAAAGGGGACACCACTCCAATTCCCCCAATTGTGGCCATTACCAGTCTCCTCATGTACTCCTCCCAAGAAGAGGCCTGGCACCCCCGGCTGTGCCGGCCCAGCTGAGGGCACAACTTCGGAAGCTCCTGTCACAGGTATGAAACATATCGAAGCAGTACCTCTGTTATTGTTTCCAAAATGGGGCTTAAAGTTGTTTAGAAGCAGTTAATACTGCTGCTCCCAGCATGCTATCATGTTGAAGTAACGATGCATCTTCTCTCTCCCAGGGTCCAATACGTTTGTCTGACCTGGAGACCTCCTTTCTGCACTGCTTTAGTTACCCACTGCGTGTCCAAAACTTTGGCTTTTACTCCATTCAAGAGATGCTGAGGACAGCAGCAGATCTAGTTGTCATTCATCAGGACAGGCTGGGTTCAGTTGTGTCCTTAAGAATGATGCTGAGGCCACCAGCCATGATGATCGGACATCATAAATTCTTGCCTCATGGAACCAACAACTTGAACTCGACCTGTCCAGACAACAGTGTTCAGAAGCAAGCAGAAACCCGAGCTGTGCCGCCGGCAGGTATAACTCCGTTAGTTTAAGGGGAGTTGAGGCAAACTTATTATATTGTTTTTATCTTATTTCTTAATGAACTTATTTGAAGTCGCAGTGGGTCCTCTGCCCTGCTCTGAGACTGTAGCCCCTGTTCAGAAGCACTTCATTCCTGTAAGTACTAAACCAGAGATGCATGAAACCAAACATGAGGAAGGCCAGCCCTTTGAGAAGCATGTCCAAAAGGTTTGTTTGGGTCGTGAAGACCAGTGGAGGGCCGCATTTCAAGTTTACTTTTCATTTTTGTTTCTTTCCTTCCAGCTGGAAAAGGAATTCTACCAGCAAATTGTGGAAAACGGAGTTGCTGGTACTATAAGCCAGGAGTTAAAAGAGAAGCTCACAAAGGTTACATTTCCAGCTCCAATATAAGTGAGTTAATGTGTTCATTTGTGTATTATTTATTTATATATTTGTGCTCCTGACTCTCCAGGTTGTAAGTCAAGCTGGAGGTGGATTGTCTGTGCATGATCTCCCTGCTGAGTACAAGGTAAACATCATCTAGTAATGCTTTTAATGTCTATAGGTTGACATGTTTACGGCTAAATACGAGGATTTGGAGCTAAAAGTTGTCAGCTCTTAGTAACTTACTAACTGTGCAGTCTAAATGGCAGTAAAAAATGCAGTGCCAAACTTGCCTGTGTTTGTGTGTCTTCACTGTTAAGAGAGTGTACGGCGAGGATTTGCTGCTCCTACAGACTGGCTTCGTCAGTGTCACTGAGCTGGTCGATGCAATGAGTGACACCTTTGACCTGAAGGCAGCAGAGAATGACACAGGGCAGCCCTGGATCGTCGGCATCATACAGGACAGAGGCGTGCCACAGACAGGTATGCGTATCAGCTGAATGACATCGCATCAACACCAAATTCTTGCAGTTTTTATGTAAATAAATCAAATATAAACTGAATAAATTATTTATAATCTGTGCTGAGTCAAACCCCATGAAAAACAGTGCCTGTAAATATTATTTGCTCATCAGTGTTGCTTTAAATGTATTGCTTTTGTTTTCTTTTTTTTAACTGATTTTGTAGACTTGAAGGAGGCTGAGAGTTTGGAAGTGAAACAGTCTTCCTCAAGTTACTACCTGAGCTGTGTAAAGTCTCTCTGGGAAAGCAAGCAGGAAGGAGCTGATGATGGGGCTGTGACACTCGCTGAGAAGAATCCTGTGCTGGAGACAAGTATCAATGTCCAGCCACAACAAATGGCCAGTCTGGTCAGCAGCTGATACGTGTTTTCTAGCAGCATGCTTCGCTGCCAGCTGAGTAATACCGCTGTGTGTTTGAAACTGGTGCACCCTCAGGTGCACTGCAGGTCTGCCGTGCCCCCAGATGCCCTGCAGGGTCAGCGACTGAAAAAGCCAACCAGACTTCATGAACGAGACGTGGTGCAAGTCCTGGTGGAGCACGTGGAGTCGCCCGGATGTTTCTACATCTCGTTCTGTGACAGTGAGGAGGCCAGAGCAACAGAGGACATGATGATTGAAATGAGGTGGTGGACATGACGGTGGCAGCTTAGGCAGCATAGATGTTGATCTCATTCAAGATCTCTGGTTAGAAAGTGGAGCTAGTGCTTTTTGTTACCTTCTCATCACTCAGTGCAGTCAGAATGTTTATGAAGTAGAAATTGCATCTATTTTATATTTTAAATCTTTGTTTTTCCTTCTTCAGACGATGTTACAAGTGTCCTGAAGTGTCGGAACGCTATTGCCTCCCTGAACGGTTTGTGCGGCGTGGCCAGGTTTGCTGCGTGTGTCCTGAAGGAATGTGGTTCTACCGGGTGGTGATCCATCAGGTCCTCAGCCCCACTCACGTAGAGGTGTACTTCGTTGACTTTGGCAACATGACCGTCGTACCGAGGAACCGTCTCAAGTTCCTCAAGTAGGACCACCGCATTTGGAATTGGAACAGTTCAACCCACAACTGTGACTTTTGTTGACCTCTCAAAAGTAAATCTCTCCGTTCTTCAGGTCTCGTTATTCAGATCTTCCAGCACAAGCAGTTCCATCAGCTCTTACTGGAATCAAACCTTCCAAGGTGAGTGTGAGAATGTAATCACCATGTAATCACCCTTCCTGTATTCTGAATAATATTTGGTCTCAGACACACTTTGTCACGGAGGAGCTTTAATGGGAAGATTGTCTTGTCCCATTTGCAGGGAAGCTGGACTCTTGAGGCCACTGCTTCCTTTCAGAAGCTGTGCTGCAGTACTCCTTTGGTGGGAGCTTTGGCTTGTTACACTGGAGATGTCCTGCAGCTCTACCTGTGTGACACTCGCACGCGGAACGACATCTACTTCCACAAGGTCCTGCTGAGTGAGGGCCACGGGGTAGCCTGCAGTCCTTCAGTCAGCAAAGAAGTGAGACAGACACACATATGTAGGAAGCAATCATATATGCTCCCATCATAAAAGATAGCTCCTGGCATTGGTAGTAACGTATGTTAATATTGTATTTAGCAGTTTGTGATATCTCTGATTTAATTAGGTTTAATGTGTGAAGAAATCTAGCAGTAGTGATTAAGGAATGTCAGATGTGAAGACAGAATAATTGACTGTTTTCTCTGTCTTGTACCGTTTCTGTTTGTAGCTTTGTGCCCGTGCCACCCCAGTGAGTATGTACTTGGGAGAGGGAACACTTCCAGACCTTCCAGAAATCGAGGAGGAGCCCAGCTCGACCCCAAATCCAGTTTCACCTTCTCCAAAGGTGAAGGTGAAACACACACACACACACACACTTTCTCCTGCTCCTATAAACATCTGTGATGTTCTGGTATAGCTAAGCAACATTATTATCCATACTGGGCTACTTGCACGTTAGTGCAGGATTTACGTCTCTTGCTGCTTATCTTCGAGTGCACTCTTTCAGCCTCAAATCTTCTCTCCCTCCGTCTCTCACTTCCTCTTTCTAACCCCGTCTTAATGTAAGCTTTTTCTTGCCACTGTCCGTCGCTCTTATCTTAGCAGCCATACAGTCGGCCCTGCAGGCCCAGTGCAGCGGACACAATGTACACACTCCAATCCAAACATAGTCACACACACGCTTGTGTCATTGAGAAGGTCACCGCTTGTTGTTTTGCCATGAGTAACAACCAGTGCGGATGCTGTGGAAACAGTTTTTATTCTGTGTTATAAAGAAGTGAAGTGATGAGCGTGTAGTCAGTATGTTGGTCTGTTCAGTCACGTCATGCATATAAAATGAATATGGCAGAGATGTTCCCTGATGTGTCAGGTTGAGGAAGAGGAAGTGGATCTACCTGGCCTGGAACTGATAGAGGACAGTGACTGTGGCTGTCACATGCAGGTTTGAGACTTTTCATCATTCGCAGCAACAGTGATTTCATTATCTGCGCTTCATTACATTTGGAGACTGGCCTCAGAAACCGAAGCATTTTGTGGCCTTTTCAATTGTGATTTGAAAACATTTAAACCTGCTAACTGCGACGGATGCCGTATGTGAGTAAATGTTACTACATTACTAACGCTGCTGGGATAAAGGGGGGCCTTCATATTTAGGAATATGTGCTAAATGTTTGTGGTTTTTATGGTTTTGTTGTGAAGGAGGAGGACAGCCGCTCCTTCAGTGTTCACCGGAGTGTCATCTGCAGTGACATAGACCCTGCTGCCACTGATACACATACAGCCGGACCTCCCAGTGCTGTGGACACCCCAGCAGCTCCTCCTGATTTAATCCAGCGCACCCAAACTTTTAAAGTGGATCTGAAAGTGAGAAGACTTTGTCTTATCTGTGTTATTATTATCTTATAGCGCAAACAACTAATATTTCCTGTGATTTTCAGAGCATGAACAAGGCTCCTCCAGCTCCATCCAGCTTTGAGTCTAGCCTATGTTGTCCTCCACCAAAAGAGGAACAGAACCCTCTCACAGTCACAGCATCCTATGTGGTCCAGGCGCTGCCATTTTGGAGGTCCCCAGACCCCCACTTCTCTGCACTGGGGCAGGGTATTTACACACAAGCACAGAAGCTGGTGGAACGCTGAGTTTTTTACAAGATTAGTTTATCAT
This sequence comes from Pao palembangensis, assembly GCA_015343265.1. Lineage (NCBI taxonomy): Eukaryota > Metazoa > Chordata > Actinopteri > Tetraodontiformes > Tetraodontidae > Pao > Pao palembangensis. Next base: position 25,242,510 of record CM027082.1, on the reverse strand, counting down.
CCAGGAAAGCGTGTGTCTTCTTGCATGATTAATTCCTTTACTGGGGACAAACAACCTGATATTTTAACATTTATTGATATCAGTTGATTGTAATTAGATTTAAACTAGCATGTTCACATTTGTGGGTTAAATTATGGGATATGAGCGCATGAAGATAGAAATATCAACTGTGTGGGTGAGGGTGTTCTGTACACTAGTGGAAATGTCTGTTGTCTCAGCCTGCTTGGATCTTCACTCTCTGGGACCTTCATCAACCTTCTGATGTACGCAGTCGGATAAGAAGGCTTCAGTTAATTTAGAGCCTGAGTGTGTGCAGAGAGGACGTATTGACTTCTTTTCTCCTCCTTGCAGTGGTGGATGTACCTGCACCAAAAACTTTGACACGCATTCAGTTAGACTTGTTGCCAACGCTGTTTGACCAACCTGGCTGTGCATTTTCCCAGATATTGATGAATCGATGCTGCTATGCTTCCACTGAGGGATCAGTGGGTGGTGGGGGTGAAACAAAGTGGGAGATGATTAGCTTCATGCTACCTCAGTGGTAGATCTAGCACTGCTTGACTGTTTATTATTTTATTAAATGTATTATTTATTTTCCAGGTGTGCTGCTGAATCGACTGAAGACTGGTTTCTCATTTCCTGTGTTTGGGGCCAGGTACGGGCCATGTCTCCTTTGCCCAAACCAAATCTGAATTCAAAACAGAAAGGACTATTAAAGAGTCCATTTCAACTATATAAAAGAAAAAAATACGGTCGGCCTTGATTTTAGTTGCATTTACTTTTTAGTTGCATAAATGCTTTAATCCATTAAAATGTTCCTGACATAATTTCATCCTTCATGTTTTAGAATGCTGCAGAAGTTCTGACATTTCATATTTCTGAAAATAAAATCTTACCAACAACATTCTAGTATCTTAGTTTATCAGACCTCTTTCTTCTGGTTTAACTTTACTCCTCAGAACAACAAAAGTGATCACTAAAAATGATCACTAAAAAATCTTGTGTTGTTCAGCAGAAACAGCCTTTCAAGGATTGAAAATCTTGCTGTTCTTGAAGGTTAGAACAGAACATGGAGGGATTCATTTGCTTCCCGCTGAGCTTCATGACCTTTACCAACTCAGCCAATTAGCTTTTTAAAAGGCTCCTGGTGAGAAAAGCTGCTGCTTCTAATTGTGGCTCTTCCCTAAAGAATATTACATCACGTACATGTACAGACAAAAGACATGTAACAAAATAAAAACAAAGCAAAAATAAACAGGTTTTCACCAATGAAGGCGGGAGATAAAATGGATGAGCGTGTTTGGGGAGGAGGTCTGTGTTGGTAAATCAGATGTACAGTAAACCTCATTAAGAGGAGAATAATGAGGTTGCAGCTGATTAGACGGCCGCTGCAGCAGGAATCCTGAACATCTGATGCTTTTATTCATTCGGGATCCTCTGACAGAGGAGAATGGATGAGTTTCACTAGTCTAGGTGTACAGCCTCAGTCTTCACTTACTGGCTGTTGAACGTGGTTGAAGTATTTGTTTTTGACTGGTGCCTGTTTAACTGCATTATTTAGATTCGAAAACTGATCGACTCATTCATCAATTTTCACCTTTTTTTTCCCAGAGCAGATGTGACAGGTAATGCTGGGCTGAAGAATCCAGCTGCAGCTCAGCTGCCGGCTCGGTTAATGCGTAGTGACTCCTACTGACAGTTTCATTACGCCATATTTATGGCAACCACAAGCAATCCACATGCAGATCTGCCAGCTCTTTCACACGATTGTTTTTGGTCCAGCGGCGCGACGTGTCAAACTGCAACACTCGATGACAAGGGAGACAACATACACCCCAGCTGGGTGTTTGTCCCCGTAGACCAGATCTATTAAACAGGCAAAAAAATGGGAGGACATGCAAAGACACTGATGGTGTAAGGAGCGTTTGTCCCTCCTTTGTGCATTAGCAAGGGTTTGTGGAACAAAAGTGAGCTATATAACCAGCGGTCCATGCACGGGCTTAAAGCCTTAAAACCATCTATATAGGCGACATCATAAAGTAGCAGTGTGGTGATTTGTGTCAGCAGTGGGACTTGGAAGCCCTTCAGTTTGGCAATTTATCACGTGAAAATACAGTCTGCAGCTGCGGTGTCTATAAATGTCCACTTGGCAGGAATGTAGCGACCTTTAGAGTATAAAGAAGAGCCACATAAACCAAATAAAGGGCAGAGATTCCAGGGGATTGCATTACTGTTTCAGCTTAGCTACGTATTAGCTGTAGCATCATCACTGTAACAGCATGTGGGATGTTTGTTGTTATTCTCTTTCTGTCCTTCCTTCAGTCTTCCATCCTTCTTCTCCTCCTCCTCCTCTACCCAGCTGATTATAAGCAGGACCCTGCTCTGGTCCTGCTCAAGGTTTCTGTCTGTTGAAAAAGACTTTTTCCTGCCACTGTTAGCATGTTTCATCACAACAGTTTATAAAGTTGATGGATTCAGGTTCTCTGGTCTGGTCTTATTTTGAAAGCTGTATATTCTGTATATTCTGTCCTTAAAGAAGCGATGACAGTTTGTGAGCGCAGACGGCCCTCCAGTCACCTGATCTGTGGCATCACCTTCAGTCGGCAGCGTCATGCTTAGTCATGATCCGACCTCTAATGCATGCTCCTCTGACCTGTTACTGTCCTCGTCACACCTCCTCCTCTGCTTGTCTCTTCTTAGATCGTCTGTCTTTTAAAATATCAGCTAAAGTGAATTGAAAACTCCGTGCATGAATGTCTTATATGCATGTTGTTGTCCCCGTGGATGGAGATGGAAATACCAGGGATGGGCCGGTCCTGATAAGCATCAGCTCTGAGCTGCCTCGCCGCAGGAAATAACATTAGCTGCTGACACACACACACTGACCTCTTACTCCCTGGGTTGCCATAGAGACACTGCTCAGTCTATACACACTCCTGCCATGCTGCTGGAACAGCGGTGGCAACAAAGTTTTAGCATCAACATGACACAGTGACCTTGTATAAAGAGTTTCGCATCTGATAATCAAAACCCGACTACTGCCAGTCAGCCACGTATGAGCGCTTAGATCCTGGTGGCGAGAGGGAAGGTCGTCTCAGACTGACCCAGCGATTTGAAGAGGTGTACTGTTGCACACGGTTTCAGAAGAGCCAAATCAACACCGGGGCCATCTTGTTACCCACGGATCTTTGCTTTCATCTGACCTAAAGGAAATATTTCTCAAGAAAAAAACAACCATGAACCTTTGACCCTTCTCTGCTCCACCAATCAGAGGCAGCGCTGTGACACCAAACATACCACTCTTATTGCAATTATACTCTGAATAACACAGCAACACTCTTAATATTCATGTCTCTGAATGTTTGGACAGGACAAGCAGAGAAGTTTTCATTTGTTTTCTACATTTGTCTGTCTTTGTTCAGGACACCTAAAGGCAAAATCAGATGAGCAAACACTGATGCAACTAGTCTGCAGGGCAGAAGCGAGCCTTCTTCATCCTATTTCAGGAAATATTCCTTTTATAGGATGGGAACTACAATGAATGTTTACGCTGTCTCCTCATTCATCCCTTTGAGGGGCAGCAGACCCCTGATGGGCTCAGCCCGGCCTCCGTTCTCCGTCAATGTTTGCCCTGACTTGGTTGCTACAGTAAGCAGATTACACAAGCAGTGACTGAGGGCAAATCAATTACAGTAGCTCAGTGCTCTGCTTTTTTTTTTTTTTTTTTTTTTTTTTTTTGGTGGGGGGTGGGGGTGGGGGGTTACTGTTGCCGAACAAAGTCCCCTTAATTGGGGACATCCTGATGAAATCAGCGGTAATATGGAGGCTATGGCCGTATATGGGTCTACGGATTGTAATAACGGGAATATTATTTTAGACGTCAAACAGTGTAACCAGCGTTTATTTAATCTGCATAATGTGGAAGTATTTATACTCTGATGTTTTGTTTTTTTTGTTTGTTTTTTTTTTTCATGCGTCTCCAATGAGGTGGAACCTGCAGCCATTTGTCAGTGGGTCTAATTTCTTCTGCCGGGGAGGGAGCCTGATGCGGGGCGGCTCCTCTCCTCCTCCCTCCGCCTCCTCCTCCCTGTCCGCCCCAGCAGCCGACTCCGCTGTCTCCCCATCATCATGAACTTGTGGGATCTTTACGTTTGAATATCTCTCATAGATCGTTTGCCTCCACCGAGACCCAAACACACCGCATCTGTGCGCCATCGTTACCGCGTCTGGTCGGGTTACGCGCGCGTAAAATAAGTGGATTTTTCTCCTCCTCTTTACCTGTTCGGCGTCTCGGACTGAGCACCGCGATCGCGCTCTGTTTTCCAGCGTCGTCTCTCTCTCTCTCTCTCTCTCTCTCTCTCTCTCTCTCTCCCTTTTCACACTATGTCCTCCCCCGCCGGTGCCACTGTGGAGTGTCGAGTGTCCGTGGCGGCGTCGTGCGCTCTCCTCTCCGCATCGTCTTTGGAGAAGTTCCGCGGCGGTCCCATACAGCTCCTCTAAAGGATGCACAAACTCCTGGATTACCCAGAGGGAAAAACACAGACACGTAACCAGGCAGGGTATGTAGGACCACACAGTCAACAGTTCTGTCCGTGTGTTTCACCTCTCCACTGTGAGGAATTACCATATTATACGTTATCTTCATAATACTTTGACATGTTTTGCGGATCCACTTGTATTAAGGGGTGAACTGTCCCTTTAATGCTACAGGAAAAGCAGAACATCAGCTTGGCAGAACCTGGACACAGTATTTTGTTGCTTTATCTTCTGTCAAAGGCAACCATTGCCCCCTGCGTGAGCCTGATCTTAAGGTTTGTTTGTGTCTCAGAGTCAGCGGAGTAAAAACCTGAAGATGACCCACTAATAACAGCTGTTGATAAAGAAGCGTCTCCACCTGTAACATTGTTCTGTGACACTTCCTGGGTTTAATCTTTCCAGGACTGAAGTGCGTCACTTCTCTGCACTTTGTCAGAGCTCCGTGATGTGACATCATCTGGTAGGGACATGGATACAGCTCGGTGCTGCAGGATCACTGCTACTTCCTCACAGGAAGTAGATCCCAGTCGCTCCTCAGTTTTCCTCCCAAGGCTTCGCGTCACAGTGCAGAAACGTGCACGTCTGGTGGGTTATAGAGTCTAAATGTTGTGCTGGGATAATATCCGGCACTGACGAAGATGAACGCCAGCCCAAACAGCCTGAAGTTGATGTGAAACACGACAGCAGTCCGTCCGTCTGGAGCACAGAAGCAGCTCAGGCGTTTGCTTCGCTGCAAATCGATTTCTCGCATCCTGCAGCAGGATGACCCATTTCTCACAGAGGAAACTGGGAAATGCAGCTAGACTAAATAGGTGTTGAGAACACACACACACACACACACACACACACACACACAACCAGAGGGGCCAGAGGTGAGAGAACTGACAGCAGCAAACACCCTCAAATGTTTGGCCCCAAATCCCCACGGCTGAGAATAAACTGCAGCTTTTCTGGTCCTTTTTCCTGGTTTTCTTGGAGGAGTGAGAATCATTTTGGGGAGATTTGATCTTGTCTGGACCAGTGAGAGGTGCTAATGAACGAAGCCGGTTAATTGGAATGTTCAATGTAATCGTTTCATTCTCACCTTGGGAGGAAGATTTGGTTGATTTTTGCTGCAAGAGGTCAGTGAGATGTGAGTCACAGCTTTGGCTGCAGTGTTCGGCCTAGCTTTGGTTGTAAAGTAGTGGCTCGCGTCCCACCGGGTGGATTTTCTGGGACAACACGCACGGCGGAGTGTTGTGTGCTGGAGTGGGAGTGGGGGCGGGGCCACCCTGAGAAAGTGTTTCAGTGTTTCAGGAGTGCTCCGTGTGAATAATTGATCATCCCTCCAGGTCCATCTCAGGCTGCCGGATTGATATTTGTTGCCGTGCGCCTGCCAGTGGAGTGTACGGCAAGTGTGTGTAGTCACACCTGAGAGGTGAGATGAGCCATGTCCAAATAACGCTGTGCCGTTCAGATCCAGCTCAGTCATGCCATCTTAGAAGCCACATGATGCTTTTTGTTGATAGGATTTATGTTGATGTTTTATGTTTATGCTACATGAATAAATCAGGATGTTTTCAGCAACCGTAGATCAGTTAGTTGGCCATCTAGTGGTGAGATCTCGCATTGCAGTTTAGTTTTTTATCAGTCAGCACTGAACCAAACCTTTTGTCCGTATCTCTGTTTGTTTACCTCCAGGATGATGAAGGTCAGCAGGTTTTCTCTGTTTGGCTTGATAATACAGTGAGTGCGAATGCAACTTTGAGAAGCAGAAAGGGTGAGAAAGGTCTGCTGGCAGAGCCAAAGGAATCCGGAAGGGGAAAGGACTTAACCCTACTACACACACACATTCACACATGTGAAAGACACTGCACAATAAACAGTGACACCGTTTCCTTACATTATTAGACGGCGCAAAATCAGAGCTCAAAATTTTGTCCAAATGAGAAAAATAGTTGCAGAAAACTTTTACAGGTCTTATGGTCTTCCTGGCTTCGGTACTTGAAACCTCGCAGGTTCTCTGCCAATCTGCCCCACCTGAGGAAGACAAAAATACATAGAAGACTTTCCCCCAACTCATAATCCAAGAATAAGCCAAAAATGTGAAACCGGCAGATGAGTTCAAACATGCGTTTTTGAACTAGCAACCTTTACTGTTTGTGCAGCGTGTTATCGTTAAACAGCTAAATGAGGTTGAGCTGAAAACAACTGCTGCTCCTTGGAGGGGGCTGATGAAATGCTCTCCTGATGCTCTCTCGATGACCCCACCCGTGCGCTCCCTGGCCTCAGCTGTCACAGATGAAGGGCGCGGATGTGTGGGTGCATGCTAATGTGATACTTGTGGCACATTACTCTCTCAAAGATAGAAGTGGGACCATTTCATTTCCCTTTACGAGGCCGCTGTGCTGACCAGCAGAATGGCGGAACGGTAATTACCCCCACCCTCGGAGCCCTGCATGCTAAAGGGTGCACTCAGCGCTGCTGCACTGCTGCTGCCGAGAGAGAAGCTGAGCTGAGCAGCTGCAGTAAAAGTTCTGCAGCTGCATCCATCCATCCATCCATCCATCCATCCATCCATCCATAGTCTCTCCCAGCGGTCACGGGGAGAGGAGCAGGAACGGCCTCCAGTCAGCCCGATGTTCACGTTCCTGTGGGAGGAAACTGGAGAAAACCCACACAGGCCCTGATAGAACGTGCTGCAATCTAACCCAGAACATTCTTGAGGCAACTGTGCACCACCGCTGCTGCTAGTTGATTAATATTTGAAACTCTGTGTCTCTGCGTTCATTCATCCTGGTCCCAGTGTGTCTGCAGGAGCGAGCCGACGCTCTATGATTTATAACGAACATTTAAAATCAATTTGAGGAGCCCGCTTGGGGCTGCTGAGGGTCTAACGTCTCAACATGGTGTTCCACATGATCATCCTGTGTAGTTCAAAAGCAAAATCACAGTGCACGTTTCACACTGCTCCTCTGCCTCCTCTTTATTGTGTAAAACATCGTGTGTGATGCGTGAGTGACGAATGGCCTGATTTTAACCTCGTTCAACCCAGGAATGTGGTCTCATGTCGCCCTTCAGTTATTGTTTGTATAAGAGCAGTTTTAAAGTGAAGCGGGGCTGAGTTTGGCGCATGTGAGCAGAGGCTGTGCAGAAAGGCTGATTCAGGAGCTGGCAGGCAGCAGTGCTGCAGCCTGGAGAGCAGCATAAATTCTTTCTGTTGCATGTTACACGTGCAGCCAAACACAGGAGCAGAAGCTCGCGCTGCTGCACCAGAAACTGCAGCTAGAAGAATGCTTTTGGAGCCTCAGATTACAGGATTAGACAAATTGCATTTCAACTGTGACCATGAATCCCGTTTGGATGTGGAGCTTTTTTTTAAATATATTTTTATTTTTTCAGCTTTTGCAGCATCAGCCGGAGCATCGCAGTGTTTCAGTGGCAAAATGGCAGGACTCCAAAAATAAGATCGTGGAATCACAGCCTGTGTGAAGGGATTAACTCTGGGTTTGAGGCGCCTGAAGGTGCAGAAAAGGCAACTGAGGGTGCTGCACCTAAAAAGTAGTGCTATGTTACACCACTGCTGAAAATGATGAGGAATGTTATGCACAGAGCAGCCATCTTGAATCACAAACTGTGATGTGACATTTTATCTGGAGTGAGCAACACTGGCTGACTGCTGGTCTAAGCAGTTTAAGATCCAAAAACATCAATCTCCTGAAGAGTCCTCCAGGGGCGTGAAGGTCTTCCCTCAGACCGATGGCAGAGGCTCCAGCCGGAGGGGAGGGTGGAGGCGGCTGCAGGGACGAACTGGTCAACATCAGCACATGGAGCTGGATTTTAACCTGCCAACAAAACAGCCTACAGAACAAAAACAAAGGAAGGAAATGATATAAAATGGGCACTGGAGGCCAATAAGATGATGAAACAACAGGGTAAAACACGATATCGCAAGTGAAAGCTCGTCAAATCCTAATCCCAGTCTGTGTAGATGTCTGAGTCTGTCTGCTGAAGATAACCCACTGACTCTGACGTGAAGAAGGTTTTCCCACATGAATCTTTGCACAGAGGTGGTAGGTGACGGCGACTCATTGATGGATTCCTCATCGTGTTAGCACTATCAGCCAATCTTGCTTTCCGGAGAGCAGTTCACTATTGAGACGTGGACTTTGAAATTAATTTTGCTGATACCCTGTCCCGTACCTTTAAATAATTTATTTTAAATACATTAAAAACTCACATTACATTAAATGTAGTAGAATTAAATAGCCTTTATAAGAACATTACATTTATTTATAATTAGAAGCCAGACTCTGACAGACATTTGGTTTAATCAATGTTTGGTTGAGTGTTTCTCTTTTTTTTTTATTGCTTGAACACGTTTGTTATGTGGGATTTATGTGTCTGTGAGAGAATCTTATCATTGTGGGGCTCTTCATGGAGAGTGGCAGATAATCTGGGCCCAGTGGCGACTGATCCAGCTCAGCGCTGTGTCCACGCCTGCGCTGGTGCAGATATCTGGCTGCACTCTGTCGTTAGACAAACGACGCAAACTGCAAACGATGCAGCCAGTTTGCAGTCAAAGAGCTGGGCCCACTTGAACAGAAGGAAGCTGTATCCTGTTCTGACAAAAACACAGTTCATCAGCAGGGTATCGCTTCAGACTTCAGGCTGTGGGAGCAGCACAAATCCCCAGGGGGGTTTTTGTTTCTCACAGCCTCATCGGTGTCTGCTGCAATTAGTCTAGTTCATCCACTTTTCACAAAAGAGAGGGTGGGGGGATGGAGCTTCACAACAAGAAATTTAATGGCTTTTAAATTTTTATATTAAAGGTTATCAAACAGTTGTTCATGTTAACTATGATATGTCAGCAGGTGAACTTTACTGAAAAGAGATGAATGCTTGTCTGATATGGGCTCAGTTCCCAAGAAAGAAGGAAACATTGATGTCCTAAATGAATATTAGCATATTTCGATAAGTCTTATAAATTGTGCAAATACTGATAAAAAATATGGAAAGGTTTTCCCAAAAATCTATATCCTGTTATGCAGAATAATACAAGACATTTTCTGCGTTATTGGTGCCATCTAGTGGATGAATGTGTCATAGACGTCTCAAACTTCATCATTCTTTTTCTCCTCTTATTTTTCTCTGCTCAGATGTTAATGGAGGGGGACTCTTCACTCGCCTGACCTGTAATTTGACCTCATATTTGCCATTAAAGCATCAAAACACGTTCCTGATGTAAGTCTGCCTCCCCGGCACCTTTAAATCTTTTCCATTCTCCTGACCAGTTAAACACCTGGATACCTTCTGATGGAAACCACTGCAGCAGCTTTCAGAACTAATATCCAGGTTTAATTTGATGTTTTATGTTCTCTTTCAGGTGTTAAGCAGCTTTGCTGAACGTAAGTGGAAAAACTGTTCACCACTATGTTGATGTTAAACACATTCCATATTTATCCAGTTATCATATCATATCATAATCTAGTGTTCTTGTAGTGAAATATAATGTCAGCTGTTTGTTTGTCAGAGTTGGATGGAGAGCTGGTCGAATGACAGCTGGAACTGTTGTCATAACTGGGGGAATACTGGCCACGGTGATACTTCTGTGTATCATAGCTGTGCTCTGTTACTGTAGACTCCAGGTATGTCTCTGGCTGTGTGTGTGTGTGTGTATGGGTGTGTGTGTGTGTGTCCTCTGCTTTTGTATTGCTGTATACTGTATATTACTTGTATTATTTTATCACAGATTTTCTTTTTTTATCCTGCTGGCATTTTGATTTTACGGAATGTTTGTGTTTCTTTGATCTAATAATGACAGTCTTTCACTGTCATCATCCATCATAAATCGCTCGGATGCTGCGCTGGCTGTCTCGCGGTAGTCTCTTGTTGATGTAGTATCTTTAAACTGGTATTTTAAATTATGCATTTTAATTTGATTCATTTCGCCAACGTGGGTTCCTGAGCAGATTTAGTCTATTTTGTGTAAATGGTTTATACTGTTGAATTTAATTCAGAACATCACAAATCACGTTTTTAAAAATGCATTTTCCACTTATTTTAAACTGTTGCCTGATTCAATTCTTGGACCGAAATGCTGCAAAGGCAATGGTTTTAAGGTTTAAACAGCTTACAGGAGTTTATTTGTTAGACTGAATTAAATTTGAACAGTTCTGTGGTGGGTTTGAACCAGCAGCTTCTGTCCTTTTGCAGTATTACTGCTGTAAGAAGAATGGGTCTGACAGTGCCTCCATCTCTCAGCAACACTTTGCCTGCAACGCATGCAGCGTCTCCGGCCTGGACGGGTCGATCGTCACCCCGCTGTCCTTGTCTCCACCAGAACCGCCTAGATCCTCCGAGCGCTCCAAACATGCGGGGGGGCAGCGAGGTTACTGCCCCACCTGCTCGCCCCATGATTCACCCTTCTACATCCGCACCACAGACCAGATGCACAACGGCGGCGAACGCATCACCTACATGCCCACTCACTACGAGAACCAGGCTTTGGCCATGTCGCTGCCCGCCGTGCACGGCACCCTGCTGAGGGACGCCAAGCGAGGCCACCCTTCGGATTTCTACACCAACACCCGAGCCATCAGCACTGAGGTGTAACCTCGTCGACACTCTGTGCACGCTGACCTGCCGACCCTGAGACGTAAACAGAGATCTGATGGTGCCGGCGGTCACCACTACAGTAGATTAATGTGCAACTGTTAAGTTTTTGGCCTCTTCATGCTCCAGTAAACCAACAAGGGTTGTTGTTTTATGAGTTTCCTGCTAAAGCAGCCGAGAGGAGGGAAAAAAAGAAAGTTTCTATAATCCTGGAGCCATGGCGGTGTGTGACTGTGCAGATGTCGCGTCATCATGTTCAGTTATCGCCCCTCAGCGGCTCAAAGGAGCATTTGGAACTGCTAGGAGCTGCGACCCTTCCTGCTGATGTGCAAACCCTGAACAAAGGCAGCGGTGTGACAGGGACCTTTTGGAGATTGATGCAAAAAAAATAAATAAATAATGTAAATAACGATCACAAATTCACTGTGTTAGTGACATGGAGAGGTGCACCTCTGAACCCCACCAGTGTAATTTACTAATCTGTGCCATTTTATCTTTATATCTTTCTTCTCTCCCACACTGAGTTAAAAACAATGAAAACTGTGTTATTTTCATGCGTTTGATCTGAGTGAAAATTTCTGACACTTACCCAGCACTACTTGCTCTGTACAAGTCAAATCATATTTACCTTTACACTTCTGTGTAGTGCAGGATTCACTGAGCCTTCAATGAAAGAACACTGCATGATTTGATAATGTTATATTTCTGTTGTTGTAGCTGGATTTCATTTTTTAAAAGGACAAACTATAGATTCCACCTATCAGTAGCTACTTTATTACATTTTCAAGAAATAAGAACACATTTTTAAAATTCAGGTTCACTAGATGCCAAACTTCCGTGCTGCTACAAAGTAATTTTCTTAATTTCTAAGTTTTTTTTTTTAATTTTATTATTAGTATATTTTTATCGCAATGACTCTTAACTGGGCTCAGATATTGACAAGTAACCGGTGTTGTATTAGCTATACAGTATTTTATTGATTTATCTTAACAAAAATGAAATAAATCGCACCTGAGAACAGAGGAAGCAGTAATATTTGACGGTGTTAAATTTTGAAATTAAAGATTTGAATAACTTGAAATTTCTCGGCGTGGTGTCTACAGAATATTCTGCAAACTTGATTCATTTTTTCCAAATTTGTTGAATATTGTTTCCATTAAAATTTTCAAACTACGCATGCGCATTGAAACTAGAAGCTGTACGACTAAATTCCCGAGTGATCCATCTTTATCCTATTAAACGATCTTCGGTACAACTCTGACAGCCAGCAAGCAACTAAATGAAGTAGATGGACAGAGATTTTTCTAACTGTTTCGTTGCATGTCAGCGTCGCGTTTACACGCAGTGAGGGGAAAAAACGTTTCGTCTTTCCCTCCATTTTTCCTCTGGAGCCGGGAGGAGTGTCGGTGACTGTGGTGGCCGTTCTAAATAGTGCCGCAGCTGTTTTGGACTTCGAGCTGGTTAGCGTTAGCCAAAGTTAGCTTCAGCTCGCAATGGTGTCCTGGCTCATCTCGGCACTTCCTGTTTAGCCCGCGTTCATCCGAGGTGACAACCTGCTCCTCACCGACAGAGCTTTCTATGAGGAACCCATGACATTCTGGCAGCGGTGAACCCATGACATTCTGGCAGCGGTGAAGGATAAACACCTTGGTTGCTGCAGAGGTAAGTTGTTTTGCTGCTGGCTAATTGTGTCGAGCCTGTCTTCCTGTGTTTGTATTTGCTTTAGCTGTCCTCGCTGAGAGGACCCTGGCCGCTTCAGGTCTGCTGTCTCAGAGCCTTTTGTTATGCATTAGGTCATTGCCGCAAAACTGCTGTTAAATAGAAAGTCTGCCATTATTGACTAATGCAGTGAATGTGGCATGCTTCAATCAGGCCTGCAGCGACAGAACTGCATTAAATGATGTGAAATCGTGCACAGACACATTTGTCCCACAGCCTAGATTTGATAAATCTGTAAAGTTGGGCCTCTTCTGGTATGGTAAATATTGTAAACTGTCCCTATAACGCCTATTTACAGATGTCATAAAGGTTCTCATGATGAATCTGGAACAGTCTTGTTGTCTTGACCCCCCACAGATATCACAAGTTTGAGGCCCAGTCTAAATTATTGGGAAATATTAATTCATTGCATTTATATAGACATTATTATTTAAGATTATCATTTTTGGGATACTTGTTGTAGTGGTATTTGAAAGTTTACAACAGTCTGTTTAAAAAAAATAAATGAAGGAAGTATGGCTATCTTCCTTAACTGTAACAGGAATTGTAACAGTTTCAACTTATATAAAAACTGGCTATATTTAGGCCTTATACACACTTTAACAGGATTGAGGTCTTTTAGCTGTGTCCTTACAGGTTTTTAATGTCTCTGTAGCTACCAGCATGTTTTCTCTTGTGGACTTTGTTTTCATTTCAGTGGCTTTTCTGGCGGAAAGGCTTGACATGGAACAGAAAGACATTTGCTCTGCTATCATACTGTGAGACAATGAAAAGAATGAATTTCCTTTTGTTGTCGATCTTGAGATACACAAGGTTGGTAGGTTGGATCTCAAGCAGCCTTCATGTCTACAGAAATTCAAGCAGAATCACATCGAGTGTCTCCAGCGTAAGCTTCTTCACTTGTTAGTACTTGTTGATGCTCACCTAAACCCAGCCGCTGTATTTACTCATTCAGACAGGCTTGTGGCACAGCTGGTGAATAATTAGCTTGTCTTTTAATTGGTCTTCACATATGGAAAATCATACCTCTGATGTTTTTGTTCAATAAATTCAGTGTAATAACATGCTGGCACACAGAAATTGTAATTCAGGTCAGTAGGATGTGTTAAAAGCTGAGTTTGAATAGCAGCCTGTAAGCTCTGGCTGCTCCAGGCCGCTCTGGACCGTAGTCAGAGTGCAGGCTGGTAATGACTGGCTGCTATTTTGTTCCTCCGTTGGAGCCAGCGAGAGAATTGATGGTTCAGCCACATAAAGGAAGTCAGAAAGGGAGGGCTGGGAGCTGTAATCTGCATAAACACTGTTGTTTGTATAATGATCAGGTTTTGAAATGATCCGGTTGGCCGTTAGTCACGCTGCTTTTCAGACAAGAAACTGTAGTCAAATAAAAGTTCAAAAGTTTTTTTCTATGTGGGTTAAAATACATTGCATGCCACTGGAGTTTCCTAAATGTGTCCAGTCATATGTTGTGAGGGGCCCAGACGATTAACTTCCCATCAAGTCCTGGTTTTACTGGTTTCTCTCTGGATTCTTTTCATTTTGATTTTTTTTCCAGCCTACCAGTTTAATTGAATAAGTATAAATGGTGCACATGACTCTGCTTTACTGCTTTATGTATCCATCTGCAGGAAGATGTGGGTATGAATGCCCACATTGTGGGCTGTACATCTGTGTGTGTGTGTGTGTGTGTGTGTGTGTGTGTGTGTGTGCACTCCTTCATGGCGTCACCAGTGATGAGTTAAGCTGAAACAGATTAAACTCATTCCATGTTAAATAAAAGGGTAGAAACTCACTTCTCTGCAGTCGACCAGTTTAGCATGGAAGCCTGTGTGTCACGTGGTCCAGCTCACGCTCATTGATCAGCAGCCAGCTGTAACGTGTAGATCCAGATCAGCCTTGAGGACAGACAGTGTCAGTGCTTGTGACAGTAAACCTGGGGTTAGAGTCCGTGAAAGTTAAAGTTTAAGGACAAAAAAATCCACCTAATATGTACTTTTCCCTGGAACTGACATGTGAAGTATGAATGTAAGTTAATCAGTCTGCAGATGTGCGTACGGTCAGCAGGTTGCCGTTAGCCTCCACTCAATAACACTGTTTTTAACTCGTTCCCAGTGTCGTGACTGACAGGTGGGGGAGCTCGGTGGAGCAGTGGAAAGCACAGTTTGATTCTTTCTGTGTGGGTTTTCTCCTGGTACTCTGGTTCCCTCCTACAGCTCAGAAACAGGCTCCACTCTTCACTTCAAATGGAACTTTCACTTTTAAATTGCCTCCTGTTGTGTTTCTAACAGGCTTCGCTCTGACTGAAGAAGCAAGGGGGGAGCGTTAACGCCGAGCTCTCCGCCCTAGTCTGAGCCATGGAACTGGGAAAAGTCGGCAGCTCAACGGAGTCTGTGGCCACCGTCACCAGCGAGGAGTTTGTGCTGGTTCAGGGGTCACCGCAAGGCTCTGGAGGCAAACCCAGACTGAAGGTGAGACCGCACCACCTTGGTGCAACTGAGACATCTCTAAGAGTTAAATGTGCTTTCATCATTGTTGGAAAAGAATCAGCTGATTTGACTCTAGTTCCGTCTGCCCTTGTCCACATTTTTGCCGTTTATCTTCCACAGATGTCCTGGAATGGAAGCGAACAGCTGGAAAAAGCCATGGAGGAAGTGTTGGATGATGATGACGACGATGAGATGAAGGTGGAGAAGAGCAACGTGGAAAAGATGGAGAAGCACAGCACCCCTGAGACGTCCATCCTCGAGCCTCCTGCTACAGGTATCAGCTTCAGGGTGATTTAATCCACCTGTCACAATAAAAGTGCTAAATTGAGGGTGAACTGGACCACATCCTTAAACGTTTTTTTATTTAAAGTGAAATATTGGCTGAGCCCTGAGGAATCAGCTGAGCCAGTCAGCAAAAACTGGTGTCAGACAGGAAGAAAATGCATTCTTCTTCTCATTCTTGCCTGTAGTTTGAAGGGCAATCTAATTTACAGTGGAAAAGATTGTCAACCAAACTAGAGAAACATCAAATCAGTCAGTAAGTAGATTGAATGAAACTAATAATGGTTGAGCAAATAAAATCGGTCGCATATTCAGCGTTGTCGTTCGTGCTGAACGGACTCAGAGGAAATGTTGATGTATATTAAGAACCAGTCAGCAGTATTTCAACTCTTACTTCTATTGTTCAACTTCCTGTTTGCATAGTTTGAACATGCTAGCTGAAAGATGAAACCCCTCCCCACATCCTCTGCGGTTCTCTCGCGTTCTGTTATCGCTCTGCCTGCACACTTGTGTTTGTACAGGTCTCTGTGACTCTTTATCCCTCTTTTATAATGAAATGTTGTTCAGATCAAATAGGTCCAGCACTGATTGGTGCACGTCCAGCACCAGTGAGCCCCCCGGTGCTGGAGGAGGACAGTGTCCAGTTCAACAAGCTGTCCTACCTGGGCTGCACATGGGTCAAAGCCCCCCGGAATGAGGGTGAGGCGCAGAGAGCCATGGCCACCCTGCGTGCTGAGAGTGCCATCCCCATCCCCATCACGCTGCATGTTCCCTGCGGGCCGGACGGCTCCGTCAGGTCAGGAACACATCAGCATGTTTAACAACACGTGTCCTATGTAAAGCAAATGTTGGAGCTTTATGTGTCATCACCTTTGATGGCTGCTGGACGATACAGGAAGTACATTTACTGGTTGCAAGCAACAGTGAGAAAACGTTCAACCGCCGTCGTGAGAGTACTGAAAGAGGAAAATACTTTTTTTAAGCATTATGTCACTTCTTCATTAAAGCCATTTCTTTGATATATATATATATATATATATATATATATATATATATATATATATATATATATATGTGTGTGTGTGTGTATGTGTGTTAGGATAAGTTTGCCTTATTGAAAGTTAATAGTACAGAACTTTTTTTATACATTATGTGTCTGTGTGTTTTCTCTATATATATATATCTCCAGAATTGTGGATCAGGCCTCAGGTACAGAGATTGCCTCTTTTCCCATCTACAAGGTGTTGTTCTGTGCCCGTGGCCAGGAGGGCTCAGTGGAAAGTGACTGCTTCTCTTTCACGGAGAGTTACCGGAGTGCCGAGGAATTCCAGATCCACGTCTTCTCCTGCCACATCAAGGAAGCTGTGAGAATAATCTGTGGATTGCGCGTTACAGAACTGCAGATTTAGTAAATTCACAAATAATTTAGAAAGTGTGGAGATAAAATATATGAAATTGCAGTCGAGAATAATGGTTAATTCACACCCGTTATACATATAGACCACCACGTGAGGGCGCCATTGCCACCTTTTTGTATTTTCTCAAAAACTTATTAGTTTGTATGTTTTCCCAGACTTAAATGAAAACATATTTGATATTATATGATATTATATCTTTTCTCTGTGTGACTTGTATATTTTTTCCTCTTCCCCTCAGGTAAGCCGTATCTTGTACAGCTTTTCCACAGCTTTTCGCCGCTCATCGCGGCCATCAAACATCAGGGACACAGTCCTGTCCACTCCACCTGACAGCGACCTCTATACGTTCACTGTCACGCTCGATATCAAAGAGGATGATGGCAAGTGCAACTACAGGTACTTACTTTAAACACACACACAAGTGTTATTAATGCCTCCAATTTGGCTTTTAGTAAAGTCTTTGTGTGTTGCACACTTTATTGATACATAAGATAAACACAGGCCTTATTTAGATTATAAAGTAAAACAAGTTATATATTCATCATCATAATACAGCAGTACTCAACGTTGAGAAATTGAGAATGTGTACTAACACTCATCCTTTTCTTCTGCACAGTTCAGTGCCAAAAGACAGAGACAAGTTCTACTTCAAACTGCGACAGGGCGTGCAGAAGAAGGTCGTGCTCTCCGTGCAACAAATGTGCAACAAGGAGCTGGGAATTGAGAGGTAAGCATAAAATCTGCGCTTACTTTCTTTTCAGAAGGGAAATCCTGTTATTTTTTCCCCTCTGTTAGTGTCTCAACTCAAAAGTCCTCAAACCTTTCTTATTTTGTCACTGATCTCCCATTGGTGGTCTGTTTGCATCAGACTAATTCCTGCAGCTAAAGCCGTGTTAGCCAACGTTAGCCATTTCCACATACCCTGGTGCCGGGATGCTTATGTAATATTCTTTACAAGATATTCTCACGCTTACCACCTGGTGGCGCCTGCAGCCTGACACTAAATCGGCTGCTGGGAGGAGGTATTCTGCTGGTTAATTGGAAAGTGGAAACATGAATCACATTGCCTCATTAGGGTTTCAGTGAAGGAGCCGTCTCCTCTGCTTTGAGCAAACAGCTTCAGTCCTCAGGTGTTCTGTGTGATGAACATCCTTAAAGGGTCAGAAAAGAGTCATTAAACTCTGTTTGTGGTACAACTCTTCAGAGAGAGTTAACGGCTTCTTTATTACACTGAGGGGACATGATTTACACCATGCATTTTTAGCAGCAAAGGTTAAATTATACACGCTCGGACCAAAGCAGTTTGCTGCTATTTTTAAACAGATGTCTGTAGATCTGTACATAGAGTTTGGTGATTATGATTTGTTTTTGCTTCATGTCCTTCTCGTAGGTGTTTCGGGATGTTGCTGAGCCCTGGGCAGAAGGTCTCCAACAGTGACATGCATCTACTCGACATGGTAAGTGCAGAAGAAATAATCAAATAAAAAGCTGCTTATTTTGTGAGAACTAAACTAGAATACCGAGACTGATTATAATTCGAATGCGTGCACTGGTTTTATAACATTAAATAAAAATAATTTCACACACGTCTGAGCCATGCTGATGTTTCCTCAGGAGTCGATGGGGAAGAGCTCAGATGGGAAGGCCTATGTGATCACAGGAACATGGAACCCTAACCTGGCAGCCTTCCAGGCACTGAATGAAGACACCCCTAAAGGTGAGGAGGATGATATCAAGATTCAACCAACATTCTGAAAACAGTTTCATGAAAACCAAAACAGTAGTGTTTAATGATTTATTCAATCTGTGAAAGGGACTTTAAGGAAAGGATCCTGTTTTCCACAATATCCCAGGGTGTTTCCAGGCTGCAAGATGCTGGCCACTTCAGATCTATCACAGCTACCAAATTGGACTTTGTGGCACCTTGCTGACCAAGAGATTCTGACAATTTTATTGCAAGGGGTTTTGCAGATCTGTCAAAACCCATGTCCTTCTATAATTCATAGGAGTCAGGCAGCGAGCTGCAGGATGCCTGAAAAGGCTAAAAATACATGTTTACCTATAGAGTGTGTGGCTTTCTAAAGGATTTGCGGGCTACAAATCAGTCTTGTTTCACTCGCTGTGCTTTAGATAAGCAGGTCTACGTGACAGTGGCGGTAGACCTGGTCGTCACTGAGGTCGTGGAACCAGTTCGCTTCCTGCTGGAAACTCTGGTCCGGGTGTATCCATCAAACGAACGCTTCTGGTATTTTAGCCGCAAGACCTTCAGTGAGACCTTCTACCTCAGACTCAGACAGGTAGAGTATACTGAAATACAGAAAGAAACTACACACTCACAGAAGACTCCTTAACTCTTTTTGTGGTATATCACTCTACTCATCATATTATTTATCCTCCGTATCTCTGAGGGAGTAGGCCAGGCTGTCCCCAAAGAAGGGGGATGTTGAACAGGCGGCTGAGAGGATGGATGTGGAGTGGAGGAGGCGGTCAGAGCAGACTGTGTTGTACTGACCAGTCAAATGTGGTCCCCCTGACAGCTGAAACATGGCTGTCTCATCAGCTCATTCTTCATTCCCTTCTGCTCTGAGCTGCGTTATTTGTCACATTATATTCCTATTTAGGCATTTTTTTAATGTTTTCATTCACATACTTCAGCTTTTCTCTCTGTGAAAATAGAATAGAAATACTTTTATTTATCCCAGGCTTGGGAATTTCACTAGCTACAGCAGCAATCGTCAACATAAGCACAATATTTACAGCAAGACAATAATATTTACAGCAAGTCTAACTAAATGTGCGAGACTAAGTAAGCAGAATGTGCAACATGAAAAAAGTGCAACTCAAAGTACAAAAGCAAATGGACAACATTACAAATGTGCAACTAGGCTCAAAAGTCTGCAACTAGGAAAAATGTGCAACAAGGTTTCTAAGTACAAAACAATGTGCAACTTCAAAAGTCCAACCAGACATAGCATATCGGAGCATGAAGGCTGAGAGTTCCAGTCAGATGGGGAACCTTCTCTGTGTGATTTTGGCCTCACATTTTGCAGCATGAAGTAAACACAGAGAACGACACAAGGACAGCTGGCATGAATAGTTGTGGCAGGTGCTGAAAAAAAACAAAAAAAACACAGTTAAGCTGTAAGCTTCCTTGTTTAAAAGTAGCTCTCCTTCAGAAGGCCATGGGGAGCTGGCAGAGCAGTGGAGTGTGGGGAAGCTTTGGATTGTGTGTAGCTAATAAGTGGCTCTGTCTCATTATTAGCATGTGGATAATTAACAGTGGCGGTCTGACTTGTACGCCTGATTGCCTCTCTAGTTATCTTTTCAGTAAATGGAAGCATGTTGGACTGGTGCTGTGGTTAAAAGCTAATTAACAAATAGTGTCGTGTGGGGGACGGTTTCTGGGAGAATAAGGGAGAAATACTCATGTGCTATTGTTTATTTTACCAAAGTTTGTTACTTTCAGAATGCTGTGTTGGGTGGTAATTGTGTGTCGTAACTTCTTCGTAGTGTTTCCCGTCTGGTTTAGTGGTAGCCTGGTTGACGGCTGAGATTGTTAATAGTATTATTTGTGCCAAGTCCGAGCTGAGGACAGAGTTCTTCCCAACAGTTCAACAATAGTTAGTAATAGAAAACCACACAAACTATAACTTATGTAGAGTTTAAAAAATGAATCTTTCATTCATTCATTTCTTTCTCAGTTTTTCAGTAATTTTAATCTTAACTCTAATTTTAATCGTAATTATAATCTTCCTCCGAGACTCCTTAGATTTTTCTAGAGAAAGGCCAGAGGACATAGTCTCTTTCAATCTGTGCTCTCATCACTGACCTGAGCTAGTCGTTAGACACCTTACAAGTAGGTGGATCAATGCAGCCCATTGATGTGTCCTGCCAGGTGGAGGAGCGGTAACAGCGTTGCTAACTGAATAGACCAGAAAGTGATATCGGCAGCATGTGAGACTCAAGGTCAGGTCTCCCCAAATCTCTTTTGCGCTCTCTTGTGCATATCGTTCATTTAGAATTTGTCCAAGCGTCAGCAAAGTCTCTACTTGTCACTTTTTTCTCAAACACCCAAACACTTGTTAGCTCGTGGCCTTGTCTACTTTGCCGCCTTCTGTGAGCTCCATGGTTTCACTGAGGGTTGTTGTTGCGTTGCACTTGGCCCATGACAACGTTCTTCCCCTGCATCCTTGTTCCAGGCCTGCCCGTCATTGGTGTCGTCTGATGGGACTGACAGATTGATGCGGCAGTTGGTCGATTTCAGGTCAGGGCAGTCTCGCTGATTGACTCGGGCAGATCGACCCTAGCTGAAGACAGGGCTGTAACTTTGTCTCCGTTGTCAGGGGTGGCTGCTTGACTACTAAGGAGAAGTTGTTGCTCTTACTGAAGTTTAGTCCTGAATGGCGCTGCTCCTCCCTGCTGTCTTCTGATTAAAGGTGTCAGTGATCTGCATTATGCATCAAAAGTTTTGGATCATCTTTACACATCAAACGAGCCTCTCCTGTCTCCACATTTACTAAAGTGAGTTTGATAAAGGATTTATGGTGGAGTTTAGCAGCCTGGGTAGATCTTTTCCTAAACTTTGATTACACTAAATAAAATGGACGAAAACAAAGCTTTGTACAATGAAAAAGACATTTCTATGAATTAGATGTAATACTGTCACATTAAGCAAGTTAATTTGTTACAGTTATTTTAGACTATTTTCAAGAGAAGAATCACTTCACATTTCAGTGAAGTTTAAATTTCTAGAGATTGTACGTTAATAAAAACATACAAACCATTTTTAGTTTCTGCAGCCCTAAAATCAAACACACGAGATTTTAATCTGAACGAAAGGTTGTTTCTCCCCATGATCCCTGCTGTTTTTGATGGTTTGTTTGTGTGTTTGCATACAGCAGACGCCAGAACGAGTGGGTCAAAGTGACGCTGTCTATGAGGTGGTCAGTCTTCAAAGGGAAGCGGAGAGGTGCAGTGAAGAAAAAGGACCTCTGACCTCGCCTACTGAGGAAGAGGAGGCTGAGGAAGGTACAACTTGTTATTGCTCCTTTAGTTCTCCCTCAGTTTCTGACTTTTCTTGTTTTCCTTGTCTCTAATTCCAACACATGGACTGTTTTCCAATTTATCCTGTCAGCTGTGCTGCAGGGATACAGGCATCAACAGTGGTTGTTAGACTCCAGCCATTCGCATACATGACCCAGTTTCTGCACACTAATATAA
Source organism: Pao palembangensis (assembly GCA_015343265.1). Lineage (NCBI taxonomy): Eukaryota > Metazoa > Chordata > Actinopteri > Tetraodontiformes > Tetraodontidae > Pao > Pao palembangensis. Next base: position 25,220,258 of record CM027082.1, on the reverse strand, counting down.
ACAGGGCTGGCATTTTCCGTCTGACCACCAGCTCTGTCGTTCAGGGGTTGCAGTTCAGACCTGATTATAGTTCCATCCGCAGACAACAAAACATCTCACGCTTCTCTTTTCAGCCGGTTGCTTCTTTCTTCTTCGACAGTGTTGACACTCTCGCATTCTCCCTTATCTCAGAATGAAGCTCTGACAGGCATCAGAGTGGGAGGCGAAAAAAGGCCCCTCTTTAAAACTACATGCATACAAGTCCAAGTTGCCTACCGAGGCCAGCATTCAACAGATATTGTTGGTGCGAAAGGATATTTCTTTAATGCTCCCCATCTGTCGCAGAGCTGAAAATTGAGCCTCATTGTGTACTAAAATGAATGCAGTTTAGTGCAGGTGGCTTCGCTGCAAGCACACACATTTAATGCCGGTGAATGATTTTTTTTTTTTCCCCCCCTTGGAGCTGTGATGTGACGAGGCCTGAAGCTGTCAGTCTTTCCTGTCTTTCTTTCTTTTATTTCTCCACCTGTGCACTTTTTTCCTGCGATCTTCGTACAGTCCACCTGTTAGTTGTTGTAACAAAGCCGTCAGGTTACTACAGGAAGCAAAGCAGACATGAAGAGATTTTGGCATCTCACACACACTGGTGTGGTATCCTTTTCACACACGTCTCCTCACCTTGTATGTTTGCGGTGGCATTAGACTCACACTTTCTCTCCACGTGGCCAGTGAGAGGACAGAGGCAGGAGCTTTGTGCTGCCTCTGAACCTTTTGAAAAGGCTCATCAAGCATTTATAAAGTCCTGAAAAGCCCCCGCTGAGGTTGTAAAGATGTGGAAGGACAGCAGTGCGCTGAAGGTTTTTTTTTTTTGAAGAAGACGACTTTCATGCAGTTCATCATTTTTTTCTAATGTATGGACCTCAGCAGGAGGGAGTGCTGCTTTTTTACCACTTTTGCTACCTGTTTCAGTTTTAAAAGGCTTTTTCTGCTTTTTGTGTAAATTCAAAGCGATAAATAAATATAACATAACCATTAAGACATTGATGGCTACATCTTCTCGGATCTTTTCAGCTAGACTGTCTGCGCTATTAATTGCCAGTGATCAAATCAGATTTGTGCATCCAGACCCAAACAGCTCATCTGCAGGGTTGCCTTGGTAACAGTCTAGATGCACTCACGAACAGTGCTGGAAAGATTTAAGTCCGCCATGTCTTTAATTTTAAGACAAGCCCATGGTGCTGATGTCCTCCATCACCAAAAGAAAAAGTGAATCAGGAGATCTGCATCTGACCTGAGGGTCATTCCCTTCAAATACAACATGAAGTCAGACCATAAATAGATGGCTTGCCACTTTTGGATGTGGGGTAGAGCCATCTTGATCAACATATACTGTATACACACACACACACACACACTCAGGGCTTTTAACTGTATTTGTGTGCTCGTGCTTCTGTTTGGACCACTCGTTCGTGCTCGTGGGTGATCTCTGCGTGGGGATCAGTTCATCTCAATCAGCCGAGCAGCCCAGACAGTCAATTAGCTTTGCTGTTTCTAAACACAAGTGCTCCAGTGTGCTTATTATCTCACAAACCACCAGAACAGGAGCGCAGCAGTAATGGAGCCGTAGGCCCTGCTGGTGCACCCTTTGTCTGTTTCAGCATGTGTTATTGACAGCTTTCGGCCACGTTCAGTGCAGCTTTGGTGTTGATTTAACATCCTTTAGGCCACATGTTATCTTATCATCTTTGACTGCACAGTTGATCGTTCCTGTGCCGACACATTCAAACCACAGAATGTTCTAAATGTGTTTATGTTGATGTGCTTGCTGCAGATAGCGACAGTGAAATCTCAAGTGGGACTGGAGATGTTTCAAAAGAATGTCCTGAGAAAATTCTGGAGTCTTGGGGAGGAATTCTCCATAGATGGTAAGCTTCTAAAAGACGAGAAAATACTGAGAAACAAATAAAGTCTAGATGGAATGTTTTAGTTTTCTTAACCGCCATGGTTTGTATGCAAAAGACACACTGAATGTATTCAAGTGTTTATGCTCTCTTAACCTCACTCTTAACCTGACTGCAGTCAGACATAATCATACAAGAAAAACGGTCCTGGCAGTAGCTGTCAGAAGCGACACGTGCGTTTCAGAAAGTGCCGACAAATCAAGATCGAGTCAGATCGCTCAAAATGTAGCAAAAGTGACATGACTAATGGAATCTGTTTCAAATTAGAGGTTTGCAAAGAAGGAAGTTGATTATTTTGAATTGACGTGTCTGTGTTTATGCCAGGCATGGGAACCTCTCCACTCGTCCGAAGGGTTTGCCCTCGCTGGTTCGGGGCGGCATTCCTGAGCCACTCAGAGCTGAAGTCTGGCAGCTGCTGGCCGGCTGTCACAACAGCCATGACCTACTTGAACACTACCGCATCCTAATTACCAAGGTAATATTAGGGGAGGGGCAGCATGCTGTAATGATTTGCTCTTACTGTATGACACTCGAGCAGAGGTTTGCAGGCCGACCCAGGCGAACATGCTAGCTTGCATCTTAAGTAGACTCAGCCTTCTTACAAAAGTGTGTGTTTGATTCACACATGCCTCATCTGGGACTACATATGCTGTGGTCTGAGCTCTTGCATATACGCTTCTGTGCTACTGGGCTATATAGCTGTGTTGTGCAGCCAGTCTACACTGTAAGGTTGCAGCAAAACCAACCCTCATCATCAGATTACTGCTCACACAAATGCAGCGTTAATTTACAACTACAGCTTCTGTTAGGACAAAATAAGCTGACCAGATCAACTCCTGGACATAGTGTTTCAGGCTCTCGGACCCCACTGTGCCCTGTTTTAATGTTTGGGACCGTGCCTTCTTGTGCCTTTATTTTAATTTGGTAAATTTAACACCCACCTACCCGCCATCTCCGCCTGTCTGTTAGGTCAGCTCTTTCTCTCTTTCTCTCTATTTATTCTTACATAAGAACCACCCCTACTCATTTATCCTCATTCCACTAGCTGCGCTGTGCCTACATCTTCTGTCTTACCGGGCTGTCTTGTGATGGTATTGATAGGCGGGTGGCCAGGCTATTAATAGCACCACCAAAAGAATAGGACTGTGGGAAGATGGTGGAAGGTAGGGAATGATGGGGGGAAAGGCAAATACAGGCATTGATGAGAGCGATGTGCAGCTTATTAATGCCTTTTGTCTGTGCTTAAGGATGACATTAATGCGGATGGAATTTTAAGTCATTTTATTAAAACTTTTTGCAAGTCTCATGCAAACCGTAACATTCTGAAACGTTCCAAATTATTAGATGAGTTTTTCTTTACTTTTACTTTAGCCCTTTAAAAAAACCCTTTATTTTTGTCCTTCAGACAGCTCTAATCCTGAGGGAAGAGACACTGCATTAAACTAACTTGCCGAACATTTGGCACCCTGTGGCCGTCCACCTGAATATCACTGATCGCAAATGTCATGTTCAGTGTTGGAGTGTTCTCATTTACAGGCACCGCACACTCCGTCACTCCACACAGCATGGCCTCCAGGAATCTAAGAATTTAACAAATAACTCTTTTCTGGGCTGGCACAGTGGCAGGTTTGCGGTCTGGGCTGGGGGTCTGCTGGTGACATTTGAACAACCTTTTCGTCTCCCTAGAGCTGAAGAAGCACAAGGTGTACCTCATGACTTAAACCCACAGCTTAATAAAGCTCAGCTAGCAATTTCCAGACCTGATTTTTCCCTTTTTCTGTAAAGACCACTCTCACTTGCAGCTCAGAAAGCATATTAACAGAGGTCAGCACTTCTTCGCAGGTACGGTAGCTCAAATGAGAAGATTGGAAGTCCGTTTTAAAAAGAGCACATCGTAGGGAGTCATTCCATGTGAAACCAAAAGTCTTTTCTTGTCTTTATGTGTACGATATTAAGGATTTTGGTCCATAATAGACGCAGACACAGAAATGGCATTTATTAGCCCTGTACATAATCAATTTGTATTACGCTTGCAGATACGACTTACATGACTGATCACAGAGGTGCAGATACAGAGTACATGGTAAATACCGTAGGCTGCCATGGTAACTGTATGGGTCTATGGACCTTTCTCTGATTTATTTGCTTAATGAGTATGTTTGTATCACCATTGTTAACATTTGTTAACAGCTACAACTGATGATTATACACACATCTGAACTTCACCCACTGCTCTACCACACGTGATCTGCACGGAATATATTGGTACTAATAACAACTGTTATCATTAAGTAGATGAAAGATTGGTATTTTGTTTATAATGTGATATGTTTAGGCCTTCGCTTAATGGTATTTTATCTACAAAACCTTCAGCTCTTGTTCAACTATTTACATACAGTATACATAAAAGCGCATTAATGCACATATATTACCATATTTGCCCCAGCTTTGTCATTTGCTCTGCTGCTCTCGAGGTTCTAAAGCCTTGTCAGTCGCAGCCCTACGAAGACACCTCACGCCTCAATCTGTCGGCATCAGCTGCACCGCGTGGCCAAAAGAAACACTGCTTCCATTCTGCCGCGCTCACAATATAGGTCTATTCTCAGCAAGCCTGCCAGCCTGGCTCCATGTGTGGTTCTATAATGCAACACTTCAGCTCCCATTCACTTATCTGAGACAAAATCCCAGTAGGCAACATGAAAGGCCACACTGGCTTTCTTCTGCAGCTTCAGGAAAACCCGTTAAACTAAAAAAAAGAAAGCCGAGTCACAGTCACATTAACATTTACACGTGGTGCTGTAATTATGATAGGAATGAAAATTGCTGCGAAGTAGACAAGGTGTGCGTTAACACGACTTCCACATCATGTTGACACTGACAGCCTGGATTGAAGAGAAGCAGTCTGCCAGTGCTTCTCTGGTCTCACACATCCATCTATCCATCTCTCCATCCATTCAGCAAGGCATACATTGGCCTTTAGGGTATGCTTTTGCTGATCAGTTAAAAGACTGATGTTTTTTTATTTGGTTTACCAGTGATCAAAGAGATGTGCACTATATGAAGACGTGTAAGGTACAAGTACAAAGGGAGCTCAGAAATAATGAATATAAATATTTGAACTTGAGCATTCCGACAGGTTTTCCCACATGCGATGTGAGATTAAACGAAAATGACGGATGGTGTTTCAGTAGGCAGCCCGTCTTTGACCTTTGCTGCTCTTTAACACTCAACTGCAGCAATCACAGTTCCCATAGTACACATGCTGACTTTGTGCTGGGGTGAATATGGTAGAGATATTTTTCCTGTTAAGGATGTTGAACATAAATTGTTCTCCTGCGGAAAGACATAATAGCTATTGCCTACAGTTTCCCACGTGCTGTGAGCATGCTGCTTTCTATATTTGACATTTTCTCCCTTTGCGGTGTGTGTTCATATTTCTATCTGTGTAAACAATGCATTATGCCCTTCAGTGTGAGCTTCGCTAAACACATTGACATGTCATCCAGGTTTTGATATCACTTGACACAAAACACGAATGTGCAGACTTTATCAGTGTCTGAAAAAGCAGACAAAGCTGCTGGTGAATGTAAATACTGGCTTCTACCTGCTAGACTGGTCCCGCATTGGTTTGTTGATGGTGCATGCTGCATGTTTTATCCGGGGTGTGAACACTAGCAAAAAATCACCATGCTTCATTTAAAGCACCGACCTGACAAAGCCAACTCCCACAGCCGGAGCTGTTAAACTCCTTTGTGAAGTTGTGTTTTTGTTGTACTTTTGACGAAGGATTCTGAGTTTCTAGCTTTTCTATGTTGAGTTTCTTAATTTATATCATATTCAGAAACAGTTCTTAGATAAGCCAGTTTATCAAGGTAGATATACCATAAGACCTGAACTGCAGGAGCCTGTGGGGCGGGGGGGCGATAACAGTAAGCGGTGAAAGGTGAATCAGTGTCCAGCTCCCCCCAAGTGTCCCTGCTGGCTTTGTTTTGGAGAGAATGAATTATTAATGGTGGCCTTCTGGTCTTGTTTTTCATCAGTGTCCACCTCCAAAGGTAAAGAGCAGCCTGCTAAGAATTCTCTATGGTTCCTCCTGTAGTAACTGTCAACATAAACCTATCTTGGCCTTCACTTTGCCTTTTTATATGTCTCTCTTTCCTCTCTAACTGACGATTGGTTTTCATCTCAGTGATTTGTGGAACTTCTCTACACTTTTCTTGATAAAATGCAAATTTTTTTGTATTTGCCCATGAACCATATATGATAGTGCATCTAAATTTACCTCTGGGGGGGAAAAGCCCATATGACTGACAGAATAATGTGGTGGGGAGCCTCAGGTGCAGCATGGAAGAGAAGGCGGGGCTAAGAGCCTGAAGCCGAGGCAGAGAGAGTGGAAAAAGAGGGAGGGTTTGTGTGTATGGGAAGAGAGAGAGTGAGTGTGCAAGCTCGAGAAAACGCGTGGAGAGGGAGGGAGGGACGCATAAGTCAGTCTCAGCATCTCTCCTCACTGCAGCAGGGCTGAGGGACTCTTCGTCCCTTCGCTTCCCTCGCTGCAGATTTATCTCCATTCCATCAGTGCAGTCATCTTTTTATCTTTTTCTTTTTTTTGTGCTTATTATATGTGCTGCTTCTGATCGCTTTAGTTCCGGCGTTGCATTCACCTCTTTCTGCACGACAGGATAATACAATTCATTTATTTCTCAAAACGTTTCCGGGAACTACAAGGAGGGCATTTTTGCAAAGGACGCTGGTAAAACTGCAGTTTCATCCGGGACGCAGTCTCTCGTCTGTGTGGCTGTTGTGGATTTCCCCGTATTGCTCTGCCAGTGTTTTGTTCGGGGCAGCAGACAGACTGTGGGAGTTGTACCTCTGACAAGTGCACGTTTCAAAGGACTGATGAAAATGAGAAAACTTGTGCTTTCGTACGTGAGAAGCGATCTGTTTGCTTCTGATCTCTGCAGCCCAAGAAGATGGAATAAGTTTGCCGTCGACCTGCGTACTGCCAAGTGATCCTCGCGCATCTCCCAGCAAGCGTCTGCCACAGGATTGCAGAGGAGTCGAAACGAGTGGAGCACTGAGTTATTCAGCTGGCCTCTCGTCACTCCAGGAGAATCCTTTCAACTGTCTGCACTGGAATATGAATTTCCACTGACTGACTTTTCCATCCCTTTGTTTTTCATCGCGCTGAAAGGCAGGTTTGCGCATATTGTTGTAAAGTTTAAAGACGGAGCTCATTTGGAGAGAGAAAAGACGTCATTTCTGCATCAGGATGGCTCGTAAAGACATTTTCTCTCCTGTACCATGTGTGCTGAGAGAGCACTGACATTATCTCCTGTGGAGATCCCCGTGTTGTTCTAGCCTGTGTCTGTGTTTTCATTTAGACAATAGCTGTGAATACATGGGCTCCAGACACTGACAAGAGGACCACCAAAATAAGGAAAGCCTACAGTTACACAGTAAACACACAAGCACCAGCCAGTGCGCCGCCAGCCACTGATTAATATTGAAAGACTGATTACAAAGATGGATTTGACGCCCCATCCTGGTGTGAGGCCCTTCAGCTGAAGCTGGGTTTTCTGTAGCGGTTGCTTGAACTGTTCTTTCAAAAGTAGCTCTTCTTTTTTTTTTTTTTTTTTTTTTGCTGCTGTTTCGATATCGTATAAGGATGGGCGAAGAAGAACAGAACGCAGGAGAGAAAAGACAAGTGTGTTTGGCTTCAAGCTTTAACCTCTCCATATAGCACCTTTGCTTGTTGCCCTTGTGAGGGCAGTTTTTGCCCTCAGCTTGCCGGCGGCGCCTCTCGTTAGGATCTGCAGGTGAAGCAAAACAGCAGAGCAGAGAAAATCATCTTTGGGGTAGATACCGACCCTGGGAGTCATTCTGTCTGGGCTACAGCTTTCTCTCTCTGCTGCTCCTGTCTGTTACCTACATACTACTTTAACAAACCATGACTGATTGGAAAAGGAGAGCTAAACAGGTTGTCCTACCTCCCAGGGGCCGTATTGATTTTCCTCCAGCCTGTGTTCATTTGATTGAGACTCAGCTATGTGAGAGTAAGGTGAAAGATTTTGCCAGAGTGTATTGAGCTCCATTAAATGAAGGAGGCTTTCAGACACCTGCTGTAGCGTTGGCAGCGTTCTGTTACAGGCCGGCAGCCTTATGGGTGGAACGTTGCAAACGTCGGCTACCTGGTTAGTGCCCAGTACAATGAACCTGTCTGAACTGGCCGTTCCACAGCTCAGTGGCAACAGCAGCAATGGAGGCTTCTTTCCTGGCCAGACATCCAACCACTCTTGTCCCTTGGGCTGGGGATTGAATGAAGGCTTGGAGACTTGCATCCTGGAGACTGCTGTTGTCGTTCTTCTGACTGTGCTTATTATCGCAGGGAACCTGACGGTCATCTTCGTGTTCCACTGCGCCCCTCTCTTACACCACTACACCACCAGTTACTTCATCCAGACCATGGCCTACGCTGACCTGCTGGTGGGTCTGAGTTGCCTGGTGCCCGCTCTGTCTCTGCTCCATTACCCCGCTGGTGTTCAGGAACCCATCACATGTCAGATCTTCAGCTACGTTATCTCTGTTTTGAAGAGCGTTTCGATGGCGTGCCTGGCTTGTATCAGTGTGGACCGCTACCTGGCGATAACTAAACCGCTATCTTATAACCAGCTGGTGACACCGTGCCGGCTGCGAGGCTGCATCACCCTTATCTGGATCTACTCCAGTTTGATCTTCTTGCCCTCCTTCTTTGGGTGGGGTAAGCCAGGCTATCACGGAGACATTTTCGAGTGGTGCGCTCACTCCTGGCCCACCAGCGCTCTCTTCACAGGCTTTGTAGTGTGTTTGCTCTATGCACCTGCGGCACTTGTCGTCTGCTTTACTTATTACCATATTTTTCGCATTTGCCAGCAGCACAACAGGGAGATCAGTGAGCGTAGGGCACGTTTCCCCAGCCAGGAAATGGAGGCTGGGGACGGGGGCAGTGGCGGTGGGCACCACGGAGGGCACGGACCAGATCGACGATATGCGATGGTGCTCTTTCGCATCACCAGTGTTTTCTACATGCTCTGGCTGCCCTACATCATTTACTTTTTGCTAGAGAGCTCCCATGTGCTGGATAGTTCTGCCCTCTCCTTCATTACCACCTGGTTGGCCATCAGCAACAGCTTCTGCAACTGTGTCATCTACAGCCTTTCCAACAGCGTGTTCCGCCTGGGCATGCGAAGGCTCTCTCAGACAATGTGCTCCTTCAGCCATTGTGCCGCAGACGACAGAGACTTTGGAGAGCCCAAACCAAGGAAGAGGGCAAACTCCTGCTCCATCTGACAGCACTTAAACGATGAAAGCACACCACGACAAAAGAGCAAAGGAAAGGGAAATCGTACACAGTTTGCGTCTTTATAAGGCTGATCCAGTTAACCAAACTAGGGGAAACTTGTGTGAAACGAGGGACTTTGTCTTGGATTTCATTAATGATTTTTGCATTTGAAAGTCTTTAAAAAGGTTAATGCAGTCAGAGTAGAGATGAGATGAAATGGGTTTTGTGTGAAGGCCTGTATAAGGTTTGATCCAACAAAAAACAAAAATCTGTGGCATTCATATCTTTTAAAGGCTTTAAAAATAGTGAGAGAACAATCTTCAAAACACTAAACTCAGAATACCTGTTGACATAAATCTTCGTTTCCTTTACACTCTGGGTCCGTACTTCCCAGAGATAAAAAAAAAAACAAAACACTTTCTGTCCACAAATCAGTTTAAAGTATGTTATAGTTAATGAAGTGAGTGATGTTTATGACAGCTGTGAAGCTGCTGATAACTGTGTGTGGCCTTGACTGTTTTTTTTTTTTTTTGCTTCTATAATGTAATAACAATGTAATGCTGTGGACGTGTAAACTAGAGAGAGATGCAACAAAGAGATGCATCCATTTACTGTCCCAGTGTCTAATGTATATCTATTTATAGATTAAATCAAACACAGCACATAAATAGTGCAGTAAAATATTTACCTATTGGTCTGTGTATGAACATAATCACCAATGGACCAATGTCTCGATCTGTATTTATAACTGTAAAAAAAAGAATTCTTCTTTTTACCCACGACAAAGTGATGAACATAAATACGAGCCCCAGACCTTTATCACACTTTCCACTGATGAGATGCTGCGTCCGTTGTTTGCTAATGGACAGCTGATTCTGGATCCCACCTGTAACAAAGCACACTTTTCTTTGCCACAATGAATTATATTGATGTTCTTCAAAGACATTTTTTTTAAATGACCAAACAGTGCAAGGATTTTTTCTTATTATATTAGTATATTCATCATCTTGCATTCGGAGCTTCAAGGCTAAAACGTCAAAGCTTTGACTAGCTCTCCTGGCGTTGCCCGGACAATCCAGATTCCCAAAAAAGCTCTCCCGCACTTGCACAAGCACTTGTGCAAACCCTGTTGTTTTCAAACTACAGACCTCTTTGTGTTTTTGTGAATGAACTGACACAGTACTTCATGCATATTTTGCACATCTTAATGGAACTTGTGCGTTTTGTGTTGTGGCGGGGGGGAGTCTTTAATGGGTTGCTTGTTTTTTGTTTTGTTTTGGTTTTTTTTTTGTGTCTTGCTAAATGTGGTAGGGTTTTATTTTGTGTTCTCTTACTGTGAACATTCCAGCTCGGTAAAATCTTAAGACTGTTAACAAAGTGCAGAAGATGTCTGTTGTTAAGCAACCTCCAGACTGCCTTGGTTACAATTCTCATCCTTTGCTGCAGCACAGGTGTGAAAAAGATATTTAGTCAGAGTTGGTTTCATATACATGGAGTCATGTACAGAAAACAGTGACTAGTAGTTTGCTCAGTTAATTAAAATCTGTCATTTTCTGCTGCTGCCAATTCAAACCAATCCACCAATATTGTAACTGCACTTTATGATGCTTAACAGTACTGTGTTTATTGCCATCCTTTAATTTAAAGCTGCATGAAGTGAATTTTGGCTTGTAGGGGCAGAATAAACACAATAAAATCTGATTTTGCTAACATATCCTTGTGGCATGGTAAGATTCAATCTACAAGTAAACCCATGCAGCGGAAGCAGATGCACACAGAGTCTGTCTGGTCACCTAATGAATGTAAGAACAACATCAAGGCTGCAAACAGGACCCGAACCCTCCTGGGTTTCTTACTTGCTTTATTTTATTGCTCCTGTTTGATTTGGTCTCTGTAGGTTCTCGTGCAGCAGCCTTGATTTAACTTTAAGTAATAATGAGCTCACACTGACTGGCTGCAGTTGGTACTCTTCACTCTTTTCTTACTCCAGAACCTGATCAAAGCTCGATCACAGGCATGTAACACCCTTTAACATATTCAGGAATTGTTTGCTGAAGTGAAACTTAAAAGACATGCATTGCTTGTGCAGCTTTCAAAACATCGCAGATTGCTCTGTATGTGCCTACAGTTGTATTTCATGTAAAAAGGTGTGTTAACTGTTACGCAGACGTGCTGCACTTTTCTAAAACACTGCAGCTCTTTGAACTTTTTGGCCACGTACACATTTGAAAACGCACCATTCTCTTTTTGTTGCAAGTTCAGATTAATTTCTGCCTTTATGTGGGCATATTTCTTAACACCTAAAGCCTGCTTCGCATCTGTAGAATAGCAGAGGACAGCTGATGGGGCTGACTATTGTGAAATCCCTTCTAGAAGTGCACTGTAGACTTCCTAAGGTGTTCTGACTGCTTGTGTCTCTTGTGCAGTGCAGTGGGCTCTTAGAGAACTGTGTAGGATTTGAATCAGTCTTGACTTGGAAAAAAAACTAAATCCTGGATTCTGCCGTCACAAAGTTAGTACTAAAAAACATCCCGCGGGATTGAAAATCCCAGGATTGTCAGACGTTGCACATGACTTTACTGTTTTTGTAGTTGATTCTGTAAAGTGTTGAGTGGAATTTCAAACAAAATTCTTCAAATAATTCGAAGAAAACATGTTGTTAATCTGTAATATATTCCGAAACTGGACTAGTAGGAAATGAAAACTGTTGAAACAATTCCCAAGTATAAAATGCATTAATCTGGACTGGGATTAGTAAACAGTAACAGTAACAATGTGTGTATTAGGTCATTACTACTTTGTACTTTATACTGTATGAGTATAGTGCATAATTAAGTGTGTGTTTGTTTTAATCTGCTGTAAAAATCAAATTCTGACAGGTTTGGAGGTGTTCAAACAACTTGGCTGCTGTTTTAGGTACAAGGCAGAGTGTGGTAAATTACAGTGTCTATTTTTTTATTTCAGATTTTTGTCAAAGGATTTCTTTTTCAGTTTTGTTCTGCTGTTGCTGCCAAACCAATAAAAGTGAAATTAGTGATAGTAACCCCCGTGTAGGTGCTTTTTTGAACATTTCTACTAAAAAAAACTGAGAGCCACCTTCACCTTTGCTCTGCTTTGTACCTCTTTTATAGACTAGCAAAGGAAATGTGGATTAGAACTGTCTGTTTGATTGGACAGACTTGCAAAGACTTGTCAGCAAAAACGTGGTCAAGGTGCAGTTGGAGCAGTTTGCTTGTCAGTTAGAGAAGAACTGGTGTTTTTCTGTCCCCACTGTAGTTTTAGTTAATTTAGAGCAACATAAAACAGAGCAGCTTGAAGATTAAATCATCAGTCAGACGTATGTCTCTCTAGCTGTTTCTCAATATGCGTACTGGTCCACACTCACAGAGAGGGGCGTGCTTCAGAACACGGACATCCAAGTGCGTACTCCAGCAGTTCATGCCTGCGTACTCGGTATTGCAACACTCATTTTCCATTCATCCCATTTGAGTGCAGTTCTCGAACCCTGATCCTTTTCATGACCACCACTATATTTGGAATCCACTCGATGCCACAACTGGCAGCACACTTTCCGCTTCCTCTCGCTTCCTTTCCGCATCTTCTCTCTTTCCATCCTAAATGAGGAAGAACCCTCCGACTCTCTTTTGAAGCGGGGATGTCAGATTTGGAGGGGAAGACAGAAACCGGCTTCTGTCTATTTGTGCTAATGGTGGAGCCCCGGAGGCCAGAACCCTTTGATGGTGCAAAGTCGGCACACGCACAAAAACAGGCTTATTATCACGTCTTCAGTCGATCCTGGAAAATCCTGCAGACAGCAGCAGTTGATCTTGAGCATCGTTGTTCTTTTGGATCAACAGAGACGTTTCTTTTTGCTACCAGTCAAAACATACTTGAAAGCTCTCCAAACCTCATCCTAACCTGCCTGACGACTGATTAATGATTCTTTGGATTCTGACAGGACCTCCGCAGGTTGGTGTCTGCTGCTTTTGGCTTTATTGGTGGAAATAAAAAATGGATGATGGAGGAAAATGTTACCTTGGAGTTCAATACGTAAACACCTCACCTGCAGAGGTGAGAGCCCAAGCGGGGTCGATGATGATGTAGCGCAAGCTCTCTTCCACATGAGCACAGTGGTTTCACTGGTTTTACTGGTTCTGCTTATCATCCCACTTTCAGTGGAAAAGTCTGATTCGGCAATTTCTCACTCATTGTCTTTTCAGGTCTCTCATGTATAATTGCTTTCTTTTTCCATCATGCGTAATGCTGACTCCATAGCAAGCAACTCGTTTTTGTAAAATCCCACTTCGCCCTTGAGTTCCATAACATCTCTCTGGCCGCCAGCAACTCTGAAAATCAATTTGGGTCAGGGTTGTTATGTGGCCTTATGATGGACGTCCACTGACTGTGTTGCTGATTTGGCTGTTAAAGCTTCTCAGTGTGCAAGCTCAGGAGAAACGCTGCTAATGTGGTTGATACCGGGTCACGATATCCAATACTCGTCGTGTTTGGCACCTGACCCTGAAGGAAAACTACGCTTTAGCAGGATATATTATATATTCTGCAAATATTGCTTCAGAATTCTCTGGAGGAATGTTGCCTACCTTTGTTTAGTCAAACAGGACTCGGTCAGGTTCTGCCTTTGATTAATGTTGCGGTAAATTGATGCGTTATTATTTAAAAAATAAATAAAAATCTAAATTTTAGTGATCATTTCTCTTCATGTCTTGCTTTGTTTGCTGTCTTTTTCCTACTGGTAACATCCCTTGGCTACTAAAACTTTGCCAGCAGGTATGCAGACAGCTTGTCTAATTTTCTCACTGGGCATTTTATCCCAGTTTAGTAAGTTAAATTAAAATGACTCTCTTGGCTCCTTAGCATCTTTCTCCTCAGCGTCTGTGCTCCTAGCTTCCTGCTGCTGTGGTGACTCCTACAGTAGACCAGCTCATCTGATGTAGATGCTACAGCCTGGCCTGCTGTGCTGCCTGTTACATTTGTCCAGCTGTGGTCCTGGATTAACCTTTCCACGGCATTTATAGCCGTGGAAAGTATCCAGCGTGCTTTGTGCTTCCTTCTTGGTGACAGAATGGCTTGCAAACTTGATTAGTATTGCTATATATTTAGTTCAGGCTCAGTTGCCTTTAATTTGATCACTAATTCAATAAAAGGATTTAAAGATCCAGTTGGGAGTTTCAATTGGAAAGTGTGGTCTTCAGAACTGAAATTCAGAATAAAAGAGGCTTTGTGTCGCCATAGAAACTTGAGCTAAAGAAGAGATGAATAGGGCACAGTTGAGGATGACATGAAAAACCTCTGCATTACCTTTAAATTTCAGTGATACAGAATGAGACAAACACATGCTGGCCTTGTTTATGGTGCGTAAATGTCGGCTCTGCTCTACAGAAGCCGATCTTCCTTTACAGTAACTCGGTAACCTTCCACATCCACATCCTGTCCTCTCAACCTTCTGTTTGTTTAACCCTCAGGTGCCTCCACCTCAAACATCCTTTACCCTCTGGGAAAGGAGACACAGAAAATTCCAGATATCAGTGTGTTACACAGTCTCTGTTGACCCGTGTGCGCGCATGTGTGTGTGTGTGTGTGTGTATGAGGGCAGCTCTTCCTTCAGCTATAAATTGTTCCCTAAGTATACTCCGGAAGTGCTCAGAGTGTTTTGTTCTTTCGTATTAATTTTTCTTTATTAACTTCTCTCAGCCATTCTTCTTCGTTATGACCGGTTTTCTCAGCTAGTTCATTTATTTTCTGGGACCAGTGTTAAACAAGTCACTCCTCAGCTCACATTTCCACGACCTGCGTCTCCGTCACTGGTTTCACCACGAGCAAAAAGAAATTAAATCGTCTCGCTCTCCATCTTCTGCACTCCCAATCCTGCTTATTCAAATGCAGATTAGCTGGACTGTTAAAATGCCGTGACAGAGACACACACACACACACACACACACACACACACACACACACACACACACACACACACACACAGGAATTTGCAGTCAGCCAGGTGGGCCAGCTGTTGCCCCTCCCTCACAGCCCAACTCGCAAACCCTCTGGGGAAGCTGCTAGACACATTATTGCCATCAACCAAGGACGAAGTCCTCAGGGGTACCTGCTTTTTAATTACCAGGCTGTACCTTCCTGTAAATATCAGACTAGTAGATTAACTGAATGCGTTGCAGTAAAATAAAGACCGATTAAGAGTGTTTGAGTTTGAACGGTGTTACCAGGAATATCTGGACTGTAACCATGTGTCCTATTTCCTTTATCGGGGAAAT
Organism: Pao palembangensis; assembly: GCA_015343265.1. Taxonomy (NCBI): domain Eukaryota; kingdom Metazoa; phylum Chordata; class Actinopteri; order Tetraodontiformes; family Tetraodontidae; genus Pao; species Pao palembangensis. The sequence goes on along the minus strand of CM027082.1, from coordinate 25,204,713 downwards.
TAATGGCAGACCTTTGAGTGACCTAGAAAGCATTTTTTTGTGTGTTTACGTTACAAAAAGAGGCTTGCTGATTGTGCGTTTTTCCTCTGTAAAATGACCCATCTTCACAGAGAACCCCGTCCTGACTGTGGTCTCCACTGTTGCTATAGCAGCTGCTGTTTTCCTCTGCAGAAGCTAGCTCGTCCTTTCTTGATCATTTCTGCAGAAAATTCTACTTTTTTCGGTAAAGTCAGGCACCAGGGTGTGGAACAGTTAGCCTTTTCCTCCACACGGCTGTGTGTTTTGTGAATGTCGGGGTGTCTCTTTAAATACTGGCCTTTCTGCTAAAAGCCAGACCAGTGAACTGATTCAGCAGCCCCTCTCCTCACACGTATCCTGTCTTTTGCTGCATGTTCATCCATCATGCAAATCTGTCATGCAAATCCATTTATTCTTCCGCCACTTCTGCGTTTTCACGTGGCTGGAGGAGCTGGGGAGGGACGCTGGTTCCAAACAGACGCGCACCGACACGCCATCCTGCCGGTTCTGTTCTCTTAGGCGACCCATGACGGGCCGCGGCGGCAGAGGGGGCAGCATTAGCTGTCGTTCCCTCCGTCTCTCAGAAAGAAAGGCGTTTCCCCACACTCTTTCTGAGAGAGAAAGCTATTGATGCAACGCACAAAGGCAACTGCAGCGATGAGGTTTAGTAAGATGAGGCTGCTTTTTTAAAAGCCCGGTTACAGACAACTCCACCGAGCAGAATTGCGATGGGATCAGGATGAATGATATCTTCGCTGTTGAAAGCGCAGCCCGGGTGCATCCTTGAATTTGTTGGAGCAGATCTACAGCGCTGCTGCGACTACACCACCCGATCACAGCTATGCAGCCTCGTCTGCAAATTACATCACCGGGGCAACATTGTGGTGCTCATATCTGTCATACTTTGGCTTAGTTTTTGTACAGATGGAGGAAATGGAAATGCGTCTTCTATCTTAATTTCACGCCAGTAGCCCACACACCAGCAGAGTCCCTCCAGTGGGGAGATAATATTTTTATCCTCTTTTAGTCCTAATAGTCTGGGAAAGGTGCTTGTGGAGTTTAACATACCAGAAGATAAAAAGATGTCTCCAAATTTTGGCCATCTCTCTCATCACAGTGGGATCTGTTGCTGGGACAACGGCAGTATGTTCTTCGGGTGAATACCAGGGCATTACATTGCGGTTAACATTTTTTTTTCTTCTGCTTGGTGTGTCCCTCTCTACTCGTTCTGATCACAGATTGACTGTCAGTCTCTCTGGCTGCCTTCAGGGCTCTGACACTCCTCCTTCCTCTCTGACTGGTTGGTCCGACTCGGGGCCTTCAGATGTCTGAACCAGGCAAGCTGCACATCATCTTCGCGGGTTTAGCAAAGCATGGCCGGCTTTCCGTCAAAGGGCTCAGTGGCCAGGAACTGTGAGAGCCTCCACAACCGTTGCATAACACTGTCAGAAGAGAAGGGTAACGTGAGAGCCCAGCACCGCTTTCACGCCAGTTTCGTGCTGAGAAGACGGGTCCGCTTCTCAAATTCTGCACTTACATGTGAAACATTTATCCGCCCCTTTAATTCTGAGAGGCTGGGAAGGCTGAAGCAGGTAGGTGGTTAATTATGTTACTCAAGGGTGTTTTGAGAGTATAGATGGACCGAGTGAGTCATGATTCTACAGCAAACTGTTGGCAAATTCACTGTGGAACACAGGCAGAGCTGCTGTAATTTTCCTTGACCTGATATTTAAAAAAAAGTGATATTTAAAAAAAAAAAAAAAAGACATCAATATAAACTAGCATCCCCCGGCCAGCCTCCTCAAAAGTCAAACAATCTCTCCTTGATGTCAGATGTCCCAGAGTCGGCGGCTTGCTGACATTTTTTAGAAAGATGGTCGTTAATACTGACAACGCAGCAGCTCTGCCATGAAATATTAAGTAAACTGATAAATGAAGGAATGTGTGTGGATTTCATCTTTTTTTAATGCTGAAGCCTTAGACAGTGTCGAAGTCTGGTCTGTTCCCTCTGTGTGGTTACATCTCTGTAGAATGTAGCACTGGAAAACCCCGACCTGTCTACCCGAGACGCTGACCAGCAAGTGGAGGTGGCGTTAGCATCGTTAGCAAAAGGTCTTGTCAGTAAACCTGGGTCAGGCATTTAACAGTTCTCACAGACTGATGCTGAAGTTATCAATAGATTAATTATCAGAACAACAGAACTTACAAGTCAGGATTCAAAGCCATTGTTGAGAAGTGATGCTAACATTTTAATAAAAGAAATCAGTCTGTTGAACATGTCAACTGCAAATCACTTGAAGTGTGTTGTTGATGAAAATATGATGCAACCTGTAAAGTGAAGAGAAAAGAATTTGAATATGCAGAAGTTATTCAGTCGTACTTGAACCTTGATCCTGTTAAACTGCAGCTTTTACTCAGACTGCTTCTTGTAGACGCTGTTAAATGTGGAGGGATGCGGACGGCTCAGCACTTTTTTGCCCTTAGCTGTTTGTGTTAAGCAGGTTCCATGGTTGTGAGGTCTGAGTAATGAGCCGAGGCCTTTTAACCACACCCCCCCACACACTTTATCTCTTTATTACCTGTTCCGTCATTTCTTCCATCTCAATCTGTGTCTCGGTGCTTTCTTTCCTGATCCGTCTGTCTCAGTTTTGTTTGTTTCAGTCCGTTTTTCTTTATTTTCCAGCCAGTTTAAAAACCATCAAGTGTGCACACACGAAACCACGGACCACACAGTAACATGCTAGTGCACACATAATTGGCTGTCTGGACCTAATATTGATTTAATTTACTTGCCTCTAGTTAATCTTTTTCATATTTATCATGCTGTTTGCAGAAATCTAAGCTGTGAAGCTGTGTGTTAGATTCTGCACGTGTGTGTGCATGAAGGGGAAAGAGTGAGATTAGAGTAAAATTTGATTTGAAATTTGAAATGTTTGCAAGGAATCTCATAATCCATCCTGTCATTAATTGTTACCATTAACTTCTGTTTTAGCAGCTAAAAATTCAACATGCAAACTAAGAGGATTAAATGCATTCAGGAATTTCTCATTTTCTCCTGCATTCTCCCTAGTCAGGAAGTAATCAGTGGCGGTCTTGAGTCCCCAAAGATTTTCAGGTGGAAGATGGTTCAGATGATTGTGGCGATGACGTTAAGCTGACACCTTCCTGCTGTGCTGCGCTCAGTGCACACACCAGTTCCTTCCCAGCCTCAACAGATGATTAGCATGAGGTTCCTGATGGTGCCGCCGTTCCTCCCAAAAGCCTCAAGCACAGCCTGCACAGAGGTTCCAGCTCCGACGTGCACATACAAGTCTGATTTGTGATTTTTCCCTCTCTCCTGACCAGATGCTGGTGTCACAGAATAAGCCAGTGTTCTTTTAATGCCATAACACTTAGGACGTATTGGATGCATAAAACCTGTCAGGATTCGCTGTCGGAGGAAAGGCTGGTCGGTTAAGCCGGCCTCCTGACACCAGAGGGCTTAAGCATCTTTGCGTGTCTGCATTCTATAAATGTAGATGCGGCTATATTCTGAAGGACGTGGAAGGAAATGGGGCAGAGGAGCAAATAGGAAGAGGTAAAAAAAAGAAATATGTGGAGGGAGGACTGGAAAATGAAGGTAGAGGAAAGATGCAGGATGAAAATGAGAAAGAAAATATTGAAGAGGAGGGAGGAGACGGAGCAGAGGATGTCCTCTTCTGGTTTTTATGGCATTTTTTGAGTAATGAGGCTGTTAATTAGTGCAGGCATGCATGGTTTATTAAATCAAAGTGTTTACAACTTTCACTGTCAACCAAATTCTCAATGGTCCCCGCTGATGTTGCCATGGTAATTACAGTGTCACAAGTGAGATTGATGGGCTGGTCCGTAATTATTTAAAAAAACAAAAAGTAATGTTACAAAATTTTTACTAAATCATCAATGTCTGCGATGATTAAAACAAAAAAAAAAAAACAGATTTTAATACCAGAGTATTGCTGTGTTTCGGTTCTCAGTCCTGAGCTGCGTTTTTGTCCTTTCGAAGGTTGTGGATTTATTTATTTATTTTGCATTTGCCGACAACGTGACACACCCGGGGAAAAGCCCATACAATTCTATTCATTCCTGAAGAGCTTCTTTTTTTTGTGTGTCTTAGAAGGAATGCGATATTAAAAAACAATCTGTTCAATTTCCAGCGCATAATGCACAGATTGGAACACCACCTCCACACTACAAATCTCATTAAAGCATTAAACACGCTGGTGCCAGCAGTTTCAATTAAAGCCTTTTGGTCTTTGAGTGCAGTTGTGATGGATGTTTACAGTACTCTTTGCATTTTTAAGCCGTATACATTCAGTTCCCCACAACATGAGCTTACAGTAGAACCTGTTAAACGAGGAATCATTTAATGAACTGATTGTTGTTTTTTTAAGCATCCTGTTGCACACATGCTCATTTTTCATACATTCCAAGCTCTCTCTTACTAGGAAAATATTTATAGCTGATGTTCTCATAGCAAGAACGTTGCTGGTTCTGTCCCAGCTCAGGCCTTTCCATGAGGAGCTTGGACTGGATCTTCTCCTCATGTCTCAGTATGCAGCTTTTTGTTATATTTTGATATATCTATCAATTTCTTTGTTCACAAAACAAAGAGAGCAAATCTAAAATTCCTCAGTTACGCCCCGTCAGGCGAATATTTCTATTGGAGGCCATTTGTTCTTTTTACAGATCCGAGCTTCATTGTGTTTGTGCATAAAAAAGGAGAGGGCAGCAGTGTCCCTGCATATCCAGTGTGTGTGTGTGTGTTTGTCTACTGCAGTGGTTTCCACACAGACTGAGTCTGGTCGGTAGTGTGCCGTCACTGCTGCGTTCTTAGACAAAGGCAGAGTTTTTTTTTTTTATTTTTGGTAATCTATAAACGTCTTGAAGAGGAAGAAGAAGCAGTGGGTTAAATAGTAAAATGTGTTCAAACCTCTACTGTTCATCTAAAACTGAAGGTCAAACCTGCAAAGTTCCAACTGCACCCTTGATAAAAAAGGATGGATGTGCTTCTTGTGTATGCTCTATCAAAAATGTATTTGTGTTCACATTTGATGGGTTTGTGATTGTGTGTTGCAGGACTCGGCTCAGGAAGCCGTTATTACTCGAGACATCCACCGCACGTTCCCTGCACACGACTACTTTAAAGACTCAGATGGAGACGGACAAGATTCTCTGTACAAGATCTGCAAGGTAACGTCTAAAAAACTGGTTTTCGCCTCTCTGCACACACACTTTTGCTCTTTGCTTGGCAGATTTATACCACCCTACCTATCAAAAGGGAGTATCTTCTTCTCTAGAACCTTAATTTTCTGGACATTTTATTGCAGTGTTTTACTCTTCATAAAATCTTTGTTGCTTTTAACATTTCATTAAGGGAAGGTACAAGTGAGGCAGTTTAGAGTCCTGAAATAAATCAATGAATTCATCAATCTATGGGTGTGATTTTATAGGGAATAACTTTATCAGCTCAGCATAGATGCATCAGTTAGAGGAAAACGCTTCCTCTACAAATAATATACATGAGAATGTCTTCGGTGAACATTTTTTGTGGGTCCAGGGACCGTCAAATAAAAACAAACGGCGCCTTATTCCCATTACGAAGAACAATACTGCCGTACAAGCCAGCGTCCTGAGGTAATTATCTGTCGAGAAACATGCATTCAGACAAAACACCCAGGCCAGCCAACTGGATTAAAGACACTCTTAATCTCTTATCACTGTCCGCTTATCTGCTCTGCAGCTGTGAATGCAAAGCAGTTTCTTCCTCTGCCGCTTTACTCTAAGAGGAAAGTGGGAAATAATCATTTTGGACTTTGTGAAGTGACCACAGAAACACCAACCATGATTATCTCTGATTTTTCTTGTTTGACCAGTGTTATTTATTGCCTTAGTATATAACGACAATGTTAAAATGCACGTGGAAATGTGTTAAATATCAGTTTATACCAGTGGAACATGTGTTCCTTTTATAGTCCCCCATTGTTTCCCATGTTAGCGTACGGACAGTCGGTGCTGTGGGAGAACCTGTCGGGAAGGGTTAGCATCCGGTCCGGACCCAATTAGGTCAGTGGTGAGCCAGCCTTCATTTGTATGCAAATCCATGTAGATTTGCTGCTGATAAGGTTGGTTGGATCTTGAGGCAGGAGTGCGTTCCAGACACAGGAGATCCAGGACAAAGTTTATATTCATCTTCATATACTTCTCAGTAATGAGCCTACGGTCTTTTATGTTCTAACATTTATTCTCCAGGGAAGGTCACTGAAGCCCGCTGCTTTTTTCCAGTAATAATCTGATTCATTCTCCTAATGTTGCTCTGGGAAGCCAACTGCTTCACCTCAGATGTCCAGCAGTGTTCAGTGGAAAAGCCTGCCTTCTCTGATGGAGGTATTGATGGGGATTACAGGAAGATGCCCCCAGCTTCAAAGCTAGTTACCCTCTCACTGAGAGTCCTGCTTTTGGGGCTAAGAAATGAGGAAGAGACCACTGAAACATAGCGTTGACTTTCTGAGTCAAAGGTTCGAGCAGGTTTTGATTTTAAACTTGCCTCTAATCCTTGGTGGGCTAAAGTTAGTTTGGTACATCAAAACTATTGTGTTTTTCTCCAGGGCAACTTCTGGATGAAGAGGAAAATTGTCTTCAAATTAAAAAAAAATAAATCAACAAAAATCCTGTCACAGATTTTTCCTCTGCTTCCATATGCGAAGACAGAGCTGAAAACATGTTTACCTTCATGTGCCCTTTGTGTCTTTTAGTTCTGCAGAGTTAATAAACAGGACAGATTTTTTTATGGCTGCCATGTTGAGCTAAAATCCCAGGTAATCACAGGTCTATCATCGAAAAGACCTGTGATTACACTCCAATTTCTTTGCCAAATGGCTTTTGTGGAACAGGTCTATTCCCAGTTAGAGTTGAACCGTGTCAGCCTTGACCCACCACCTATCTGTGAACCCAGGCTGCCCGCCCTGGCCTAATTTCCCCTCAGAGGTCCACAGACTGCTGTGGTAATGAAAGAGTATGAAAATTAGATTTTATAAAACACTTCCAAAGAAAAATGCACAGTTTTTCACCAACTTTGTGCTTCAACTAGACTCATTTATTCAAATGACAAATGATTAATTTTGCCCAAAAATAAATCGGTGTTTCTTTCTTTCTTTTTTACCAGTGAGTCAAGTGAGTTACTGAAACATTCCTCAGAATGATACAAGAAAACAGTTCTTGAGAAAATAGACCTACACTGTCAGGCTTACGAACTTAGACTTCACCTACTGGGACCTCCCCCATCCATCTGTCAGCGTGCACTTCTCCCAGCTGAGGTTTGGGACATTTGAATGGCACACTCCATCAAGCATGTCACCTTGTGGGTTACATTCCAGACAGCTCCACAAGCCTCCTCCATTACCTTCACATCAACCTCCAAATTAGCTGAACGGGGCAGCTTTGAAGGCGCTCTGATGTCCGTGTGAGGGTCCAAAGTGCACTAGATTCATTTCTGCTGTAGTTAAAGGAGTTATTGACCCTGACATTAAAATTTATTGCGGGATGAAAAATGCAACGATTTTGAGGGCTCGACTATGGCTTTTGAATCTATAATGTGTTGATGGTGCAGTTATCATAAAAACGAAGAACGTTGCTGCCTTTCGTGTTGGAAAAGCCTTCAGCTGTGTAAACATTTCTGTCTCTCTCGCAGGCCTACTCCGTCTATGACGATGAAATTGGTTATTGCCCGGGTCAGTCGTTTCTTGCTGCTGTTCTCCTCCTGCATGTGAGTTTACACCCATCCTTTTATCAGCAGGCACACAAACAAATTGCTCCAATAATGCAGTTGAGCAACTTTATCACATTATTGCCTCCACTCCTTTTGCCCCTCTGGGTAAAGTCATGTTAAAATAGTACGGAAGAAAGATCGTGGTTCCCAGAAGTGCCTCCGAGCTTTACTCAGTAGAGTTTTTAAGAAAATGGACTTTGCTCCCTCAAATCATCGAATATCAGGCTGCTGCTGCGTGTTGGAGCTGATTGCATTTTCAAGGTCATCAGATGCACGCCTCAAAGCATCGGCCCTCTAATACCCCTTAATGCAGAACGGCAGAGGCTAAAGAGGAGAAAGAGAGAAGAATGGAGAAAATCAGAGAGGTCAGGAGGAGAGAAGATATGGCCAGGTTTAGTGAGAATGAATCATGAGCTAGGGGAGCAGAAAGAAGAGATAAAAAAAAGAGAAGAGGCATAAAAACAGGAGGAAGGTATAATAGAGAAGGCTGGAAATGCAGAGAGGAGGAGGAGCGATAAAGAGGACAGAAAAAGTAAAAGAACGCTTACACGGGAGGAGGAGGAGGCAGACAGGTTATAGAGGAGGAAGAGGAAGGAAAGAGAGGTTATAGAGGAGATGTCAGGAATATTAATAGGGGTCCAGGTTTACCTGCAGGAGCCCATTCAGCCCCAAACACATACTGACACTCTGATTAAATATCACCTCACCATCTGTGACTGTGTGTGTGCAGGAAGAGAAATAAATCCACGTGCACAGTTTTAAGCTTTTTATCATGTATGAATCTGTTTTCTTTATCCCAGCGCTGCAGAAATGCACCAAAGGAGAGAAGCACGCACATTTTTGCATAAACTTACACCCTAAAGTAACAACTCTGTATATCACGTAGAAAGAAGAAAATGTATCTATCTACTTTGTTCTAGAAAGAGCTTGTAGGTGAACTTTATTCCTGTATATATGCCAAGCATTGGTGGATGCGCTTTTCTGAAATTGTCCGTGTGACTGCAGATGCCAGAGGAGCAGGCCTTCTGTGTGCTGGTGAAGATCATGTATGACTATGGCCTCCGAGCTCTGTACAGAAACAACTTTGAGGATCTTCACTGCAAGTTTTACCAGCTGGAGCGACTGATGCAGGTTCATAACCTTTTGTTCTCCAATGTTTGCTATGTGTTAGAGATGCATCATCCTTAGGGCGAGGGGGATGAAGGCTTCTCCTCTTCATCGGGATCAGAGCCGTTACGATCAACTGTGTGCCCAGTGTAAGGCTGTTAATATCGACTGCTAATTATTACTATACAAGCAGTAGCTCACCATCTGAACCAGGAAGGTTTCAGGTGCTGTGAAAGCACGGGCCACTAAAGTTGATAGCTCTCTGCTTAATTTAATTTTCCATTCATTGCACATGCACTGAGGCCCGTATGCTCGTTTTTCGCCTTTTCTCCATGTGAGTTCTATCAGATTATCACAAAACGGGGGCATAAACACACAAACTGTAGTGGGTGAAGTTACCTTTTTGAAACCTGACGTTTCTCTGCACCAACAGGAACAGCTCTCGGACCTCTGGTCACACTTCCAGGCGCTGAACTTGGAGGCACACATGTATGCTTCCCAGTGGTTCCTCACCCTCTTCACTGCCAAGTTCCCTTTGTGTATGGTTTTCCACATCACTGACCTGCTGCTGTGTGAGGTAATGTTGGGACTCACTGCGCTGCTCATGCACAACTTTCCTCACAATGCAGTTTCCTTCATTAATTAGATGTCAAAATGAACAAAAACACAGTGATATCAGGTGCTGGAATGTTGACCGAGCTTTTCCTCTGTGATTGTGCGTCAAATCTACAAAACAGTCTTCTCCTCCTGCCCTAGGCTTTGACCTTGGGCCAGACAGATGCAGGTAGAATTTCACCCAGAAAACCAAAATCGCAGGTCACCGGGGTATCTTTAATAACACGCCCTTGACCATAGCCTGCTCTGCAGCTCGGTGCAAGTGTGCAGAAAAGCCACTTGTTCTACACTAAATTACACCTTCACCTGTGCTGTCCCAGGCTGCACTGCATGAAAATGGAGCCCTTGGTGTATTTGAAAGGAGCAGCCCGGGTGAAGCTATCCACAAAAGTAGTGACAGAAGCTATTGGCGAGTAAAGTGCACAGAGGCAGTAAAGGAATTGGGGAAGAGAAAGATGGAGACAAAGGGAGTGGATGGAGCTTCTAACCAGCTCTGTGAACACGAGCAGAGAGCAGAATGATAGCAGTGATTTGCATGCATTCTTTCAGTACTGATTTATCATCTTCCCAGTAATCAATAGGGATGCAGAGATGAGGCTTTTAAGGGATGATATGATCACAGGAGTGTCATTAGGGCCATTTTACTTGATACCAATCACATCTCTGCTCCTGATTTAAAATGTTTTATACATAGCTCATCAAAGAGATCTTCCTCCACAGGGCAATAATCAATACCTTCTTCAGTTAGGAGGGATGTTTTTTCCGTACTATTGTATGTCTGAAATTTGAAGATCTGATTCTTCAGTTGCATCAGTTTTGATTCGATTTCTCGGCTCTCTTTGACTCTGCTCATGCTAGCAGCACTTTAGTGGCATCTCAGACAACTTTCCAATCAAACTCAGACCATAGTTAATGGTAATAAATGAGTTTATTCTAACATACAATCCATTAAAAAGGTTTCAAACCCACAAGGGGCTACATGAACTCACACAGAAAGAGCACTTGATAAGGCTGGCTAAATCTGTGTGCAAAGTACCAGACACACATGGTGCTGTGTACAGTTGATTTTCAATACAGCATAGTGGTGCTATAATTTATAGTTTAAACAAAACTTATGTGCGAAAATAGAGTAATATGTACAGTTGGTGATGTATACAGTATAAATAGGGGAACTAAAGGAGTGGGTATGAGGCAGCAACAACCAGTATTTAGTTGCCCCATTACAAATCAAATAAAGATGGATGAGCTGTGGAGTGCAGACCACACAGATATTTTAGTGGAAAAGCAGACTAACAGGAGGAGGAAAACAGCTTCCACTGAATCCAAACCTGTCAGTGTGGTGGATCAGGTGCCAGATAAGCCAGAGGTGTAACGAGGCTGCAGAGGTGCAGCTTCACTGAGGCTCTGCCGTCTTTGAGGGACGTTTTCTGTAGTGAAATAGGGTTTAACAGAAGGCCAAGACCGGAGCCCTGAGGAACGCCAGTCCCGCAAAACAGGCATCAACATTATCATTAATATGATAATAATATGATATTACTTTTTGAGTTACTAAATTATATTCTCTGTAAAAAGTAAAGAAATCTTTCAGTGTATTTTTGTAAAACAGCGGTCCCATTTTTTATTCAGCCTTCACTGGTCTGCTTTTGTTCCCCCACCTCCACATCTTTCTCCCTCCACCTCCACATCTTTCTCCCTCCCTCTGTCCCTCTGTTTTTCCTATCCGCCTCAGGCATAACAATTAAAAGTTTCACAGGTCTTTCTCACCCAATGAACCGCGTGATGAGAATTTACTTGTTAAACTGGAATTCTCATCTCCTGCCTCCCCGTCTCCGGCCTGCTCTCTTTAGCCCGCCGTCCTCCTTTATTGCTTTATCATTTATCCTTGTTTCCTCCGTCTTTTCATTACTCCCTTTTTTATTTGGTGGCTTGAACGTTTTTATTTTTAATGTTCACATCAGTCTAAATTCCATTGTTTCCCCTCCTTTCTCATATCTCTCATTTCCAGATGTTGTGTGCAGTTTTAACAGGTCGTGTGTGCGTATTACTAATCCAGTTATGAGCCACCAGTCAATCATAAAGAGGATTTTAACATTAATATTACAGGAAAATGTCTTCTGAACTTGATTTGAACCTCGTTTGCTCTTTGTCATCATCCCTCACTGCAGTCTTTCCTCCGTTTTATTCTAATCTGTAATCGTGTCTCTCCTGCATGTCTGCTAACTCACACACGTGCACGCGGATTATCCTCCTGTCTTTTACACGCCTTCCTTTGATCCTGCTTCAGCGCTGTAGCACCATCTTGAGGCTTACAGAGTCTGGTGTTGGAGCAGAGATTCTCAGCTCTTCTCTTTTTTTAAAGCTGTATTTTTAGCACTGTCTGGTTATTTTTAGCTCTCTGTTGCCATGTGAACTGGTTGTCATGTAGGATAAGAAGATGGGTGTTCCCAGAGCCCACATCAGCTTTAATTTTCTTTTCGGTTTTGAAATCAGTAGCATTGCACAATTAAGACTGAAAATATGCTTTGTGCAAACATTCATGTAAATGTATGAGTAGATGTCAGTAGAAGTAATTTATTATATCAACTGACCATTTTTATTTTGGAATCTTTTTTTGTTGTTGTTGTATTGACCAGAAACTTCTGTGCACTAAATAATAAAAACGCATATTTTTCTTTTTTAGGGTATGAACATCATCTTCAATGTAGCTCTGGCCCTGCTCAAGGTTGGTAGTTACTTTATACCTTTTCTTATTTTTTTTTGAATGTATGACAAGACAGTGGTACTATCATAATAATTTATTATGGTCAATTAGTTTTACTTTACCTTCTGTAACAAGAATTATTGGGTCTGTCCTAGTATAGGATCGACTGTCCTGGTCTGAGATCCAAAAATAGCGTTTATTCATTTAAAAACACATTTAATTGCGTATAATGTTTGATGATTCTTAAAATGGATGTTTGGTGTGTTGGTGTGTCTCGCCCCCTAGTGTTCAAATGTATAATCATGTTTATGAGGGCATCAACAACCAATTTTAATGTTTCTATATTTTTCAGTGGAATTCTGGAATAAACGAAAATTATAACCAGATAAAAAAAGTAACGTTTCAAATTAATGTAACACTATTTATCAGTAATTTAAATTCAGTTTATCGAGCCTTTCTATTAAATATTGTTTTTAAAATGACATTAAAGCAATAAGTGATGCAACAATTTTAATTTGAGCTATTAAATATTTTCTCACTGCAGTTTTACAGGTATTGCTGACAAAAATGTCCAGTAAACTATGAAATATTTAAATGAGAAGATTTTAAATATTTATAAGGGCCCCCATGTTCATGTCAGTAGTGTTATAACACACTATTATTTACGGTTTTATATTGTCTATAAAAAAACGGTGAAATCATGATAAGAAGGTTACCAATACCCTGCTGAGAGTTTGGGATTAATATAATCTAGAGGAGGGAAGGCGTGAAGCATATGATGGTTGGCAATGAAGAACACATGAGGATGTGGGGAGGGTGAAAGGGGTTTCCACTGCCTGCTGCTCATTGGACAGCCATGACGACATTCTCCCCGGAGGCTCCCTCCTCCCTCCATCCAGCACCTCTCTTTGCTCTCGTCATTCCTCCCTCCATCTGTGTTCACCTCCCTCTCCTGATTAACAGCCGCTTTCCACTTCTCAACAGGAGCTTCAGCTTTAGCGTTAGCCACTTGGACGCGAAGGAGTAGAGCTCTGCTTTGATCTTTGGCTTTGTCCTTTTTATTTTTTCCTCATCATCTTTACCTCCAGAGGACACCTTTTTGGAGCTTTTAGTCAATTTCTTTCTTTTTACCTCCTCTTTCTCCACCTCTGCCTTCCTGTTCTCTGTGTCGGCCGGTGCTGTGTTTCTCCCACCGCGTTACCTCTGTCCATGACCCAGAACTGTGCGACGGAGCCGCCCATGCTGGCAGCATTTAGCATCACAAAGACAGAAGAAGAGTTGTAGAGGAAGGCAGGGACACAGAAACAGGAAGCACTGTCGTTTTTCTTTGCTTTGCCTCACCCCATCAATAGAGTTGTTTTTTTATTGCGAGGAAGGAGTGACCGCCTGGTTGTCTGACTGCTTCTATCCTGCTGGAGCTCTCTGACTTCGGTGTTGGCTGTATGTCATCGTGGTTCTGAGGATTATATCACTTAAAGCGAAGCGTTAAATGCAGAATCTGTCCTGATCTGAAGACGTTTCCTGTTTAACTTCATGGTGGATGCCTGCCTTGGCTCTGGCTCAGCGGGTTCAGCGTGCACTCAGCCATAAACCAGCACAGATGCATCATCATTTCCTGCAGGAGGAGAAGCCCCCGCACGGACAGACCACATTTCCAGGGCTTAGGAGCATCTGCTCAGGCTCAGTCTGTGCTTGATCAGATGAAAGGACCCATCCGTATTTTGCATTTCAAACATGGCTAAGGTGTCAGAAAAAAGCTCCAAAAGGTTTTGACTGCTGTGATGAGTCTTCTCACTCCCAGAAGGGGCTTTATTTCTCCTCTGCGCGTTTGAACTCAAGCAGCGAGGGCAAAATATTACAAAGATGGAGCGCTTATCCTTCGCTGCTGTCCACCAGAAAATAGGGCCCACGTGTTGAGAAGCAGTGTTGCTAGGCAACAGTGTGCTGGATTGGAATTGGCTGTGGGACTTTTTCGAGTGGGCAGTGTGACAGCTTTTCAGAGCGAGTCTGGCAGGTGGATTGAGGACTCTGCATTATGCCAAAAGCAGCGTCAGGACATCATTGTGTGTTGGTTTCTTTGCACCTCGTTGAAGTCTTTTGGCTCTGACGGTGGTATCAACGGGCTTGTTTCATCCAGCGGACCTACGTGTGCGCCAAGCGACCCACTGATGTGACATTTTCAGCCTGCGGAATCTCCAAGTTGATCCAACGATCACACTTCACCTCTCCGAGTCTACAAAAAGCCACTGTGACGACACGCTGGAGTCACCTGCAACCCTGGCCCCGGAGCAGGATCGTTCCTCTCCCTCACCCTGCCAGACCCTGCCACCCCCGCCCCCATCCTCCCCGCCACCCTCTCCTCCCCCCATACCTGCCTTGGCCCCACACCTGCCCCTTCCCGCCGTGCACAGGGTGTTGGAGGATGGAGAGGGGACATCGGAGGAGAGGGCTCGCGGCACTCAGGCTTCACCGGACTCCTTCTGCAGGGTGATGGGTCTCCTCGGGATGGGACACCGGCTCTTTGTCCCCAGACTTCTAGCGGTGAGAAAATGGGGACTGGAACTGGAAATAAATTTCTATAAAATACTGTAAAGAGCAGGAAATTTTCTCGAAGTACCACTTGTCTGACAGTCTTCTGCCTTTGCTGCTTCTGGTAGCGCTGCTCTCATTCATAACTTAGAACCAAACGCTTCACTGGTCACAGGCAGCCCAACTGATCCCTGAGAAGGTTTTTGTGACAGTGCATCTTTACACCACAAGATGGTGACACTGATTTGAGTGTTTATATTTTTTCCCAGCAGGATTTTCTCTGAGGAGCCTACTGCTACTGATTTACCTGTTTTCATTTAGCTGAACTAAATCAACCAGCTTATAGTTTGTATGAGGGTATATAAATGGATTCTCCTGTCTGTCTCCGTATTTACACCCTCTCCTCTCCTCACCTCCTCCTCCTCATCATGTCCCCCTCCAGACATCTAAAGAGGACCTCCTGCAGGCGGACTTTGAAGGGGCTCTCAAGTTCTTCAGAGTCCAGCTGCCGAAACGTTACCGCGCTGCAGAGAATGCCCGCAGGCTCATGGAGCAGGCCTGCAACATCAAGGTGAGGAAGAAGCAACGCATGCATTTGCTGCTCCTAAGTCCTTTGGTCTTCACTCTGTCTGTTATTTGCATATAAGTCTTGGCTCACACACAACATTCTTTCCTGGACTAACGTCTAGGTTTCAGACTAAGTAATGCAATAAGGAATTTCTGCTTTGGCGGATCCTGAGCGGTTTCTACTTTATCTACAGAGGGGTCAGGAGGGCTCATGTGGCGTTTCAATGTTGCTGCCTTTATGTTTGCGGTATTTTAAGATTGTCCACACTCTCACAGCTGAAACTCTTTGACAAACATCGAACGTCCAGGGCCGTTCAAAACAGTCACAACACATGATGATTTGGTATTTTTAAGAAACACAATACATCACGTAAACGTCTGTAAAAGTAGACTTAAAGCTGCTATTTTGGAGCAATGACGGAGCAAATATTTAAAACAGAGGACGTTGTATTTATTAATGTTCAACTTTTAGATGAAAAAATAGTTTTTAGTTTTCCTGTAATAAGTAATCCTAGTTTACCATAAAAAGATTACAAGGTTGTGATATGACTACAAATGTTTCACGTGCTCACCCACAGTAAATATTTGTGTACTTCTGTCTTTGTGAGGACTTTGTAGACATTATACATTTCCCAGCTCTCTACTCGAACCGTCACGATTAACTATCTCGCCTTGACCTACAGTCTTTATTCCAAAACCACCCTTATTTCAAAAAATACCGCATTTTTTTAATTTTCAGGTAAAATGCATGTCACGAGAACACACACACTCTCTCGCACACACACACACACACACACACACACACACACACCTCCTCCTGATCTAAGTGTGGTTGCTGGTATTTATGGAATTTGCTGAGATCACCAGTGACTGAAGGCTGTACACACTGTTAATAATATTCTGTTTGTGTGTGTGTGTGTGTGTGTGTGTGATAGAGGAAGCAAAGGGCTGAACTAGATACTCTTCCTCCCTTCTTTTCTCTACTCTTCTGCTCGCCTCTCCTGTATCTCCATACATTAACTGGTTTTAGTATCTTGGGAACGTTTCGGTTTGTGACGCAGGTCGTCGGGCAGATGTTGCCTCTGAGGACGTGTCGGTAGGACACTGTGTTCTCCCTGCTCATCAGTGGTCAGGAGCGATCTTATCTGTGTGTTCTACATACAGGATATCCTGTGGTTTGCTACATTTTCGGCACTCTTGCAAAATCCTGCAAGCAGAGCAAGCTGTCATGTCAGGACCTCTGTTATCACCTGCTGACTGAAACACTCTTGTTTAACAGTCCAAGTCTACCTTCAGAATCCATCCATCCATCCATCCATCCATCTATCTATCCATTTCAGACATGCATAATTACATGCATGATTACTACCAGAAGAGATGACTCCTAGATGCAGACAGAGTCATTTCCTTGGAAGCAAACATACGTTAAATCCACTTTGCTGTCTAGCCAACCTCCATTTTTCACATTTTTTCCTGTCAAAGTCTAAATCGGATCCTCTGTGCCCAGTAAGCTGCTTAAAACAGAAAGAATTCCCTGGCACCTCTGACTGATGAACTCCGTAGGGTGGCTCAGGCTTTCTGGGGATTATTAGAAACACTCAAATCTCTCAGGCTCCTTAGTCATTCACCGAACTGCAGCTGGAGAGACTTTTCTGGAGAGAAGCGTCCCACCTTTGTTTTGCTGCAGAGGATTAGGCTGATTAATCAGACTGTTTAATATTTTAAATGAAGAGTTTGTTCTGTTTATCTTCTGGGGAATGTGTGCGTACACCTCATTCTCTGTTGCTGCCGCAGCCAGCGTGCAGCTACAACTGGCGAGTCACTGCGGTTGATCCACCAGCTTCCTTCCTATCTCAAAAGCACACAAACCCACACACTCGGTGTCGCCGTGTGAACACGCCCACAGCTTTGTCTTTCCGAGCAGAGAGAGAGTAAATCCAGTGGTCTAGAGAGGAAGAGGAGGACTCACTGGTTTGGAAAGAGGCACACTCTTCCTCTTTGTCACACACTTCTACCGTTTCACGCAGGAACAAACAGGTGTGTTGTGCTGCCCTCTTTCCTGCCGCTCCTCCCCCCCAGCAGTGGGCGGGGCCAAGCTCACGAGGGACTCTTGCGAGCAGCCAGTTACCTCCTTCACTTTCAGAGAGGAGCCGGACCTGTCAGCTGCACTCCTCTCATTTTCCTCCTCCACCACTCCTCCTCTTCCTCCTCCTCCTCGTCCTTTGTCTTCATCCTTTCCTCCATCCTGCTACCGGAGTCAAAATGATGCAGGAGGTGTCTATCATGGTGGCGTACGATGCCCACGTAGTCGACCGACCGGGGGAGGAGGACACCTTGGCACGCTTGGTCGCCCACTCCCGACCTCTCCGCACTCCCAGACCGGTGGTAGGTCCGTTTCACTGACTGGCTGTTTCTGGTTTTGTATCCCTGGAGGGACTGGTTCCAGCACCTCCAGCAGTTCTTCCTCGTGGTCTTCTTTTGCTGTTGTTGGCCGTCACATCCCTCGTCTGTGCTCATCCTTCCACTCCTCCTGAACAGATGCAGAATATCAACCCTTTTCCGCTGCTTTTAGACTCCTGTTTGAAAGCATTTTTTCCGCTAAGTGTGTGTGTGATGTTTGCGGTCACGGAGCTTTGTCGGCAGGTCCACTTAGCCGTTTGTGGGCGTCGGTCAGTTTCAATTACTGACATTACTCTGGAATCAATGGAGACCTTGTGAGGGGATATGTGTGTGTGTGTGTGTGTGTGTGTGTGTGTGTGTTTGTGGGTAATTAAATTCCGTGGCCTAGTTTTCCCAGAGATGTCCACTTGGTTTTGTCTTTATTTTAATATTCAAATTACAGTAGTGCCACAGTGTGGACGAGTAAATCCACACACCCTCTCTCTCTCTCTCACACACACGCAGAAATAATTCCTGCTGCGATAATAATAAATGACACCATATTGTTTGATGGTGGGCTGTTGGGACCAGTCCAATTACCGCAGGGATTCAGGTCAGTCATCTGAAAGCGGGCCTGGTACCATTCCCTGCAGCACCGTGTCCTTCAGAGCGAGATGTCTCTGTCTTTCTCTTTATCTCTCTCCTCAATCTGGGCCTCAATCTTCCAGAGTTTAACCCTGGAAGGTGCATGTTTGAGTCAGACTGGGGTCCAGCCTTGAGGAAAATGACATGCAAAGTCATTCAAGAAGGCTTCCCTTGGCCGCTGGAATTTCTGGAATATCGTTAATTCCCACATCTCCAATTTAGAAACATTTAAAATATTCCTAAGTCAAGTTTTTGATTCTTAACAGTTTGAAGTATAGATAAAAACAGAATTCACCTGTGAAAAGATGATTAGCAGGTCACCTTTACGACTGTGGCTTTATGGGGTCTCTGTGTTTGAATAAAGGGCCGCACTCTCACACGTTAGCGCGCCCGGCAGTTTGTGTGTTTTAGGGCTGTTGTACAAGCAGTCAGCAGTTTTTTTGCTCGTCTGTCGCCGATTATTAAGCAAACAGTTCAAAAAGCTGCACAATAATGTACGTAAATATCAGAGAAATGTCTCGGATCTGTTCTTGTCAGCCAATCAGAGCTGAGTGAATCACCTACAGGAAAGCTTGACTGTCTGATTCCGTGTCAGACGGAAGATGATGGAAAGACATCATGAAAAGACATCAGAGCGTGTGGTGGGGGGGAACGTTCCAGTCAGCACAGAAATAACAAGAGTGAAACCACTCTGGATTATTTTTGTCGGGTTTAACATAAATGATTAATGCAGACTGAAAAAAAACAAACACACAAGAGAATCCAGCTGCTCTTTCATGTATATGCAGTGGAATAATGTGATGTTCAGGCTTTTTCAGTGCTTCCTGGGTTAACCTGCAGTACGGAAGTGGGACTAAAACACACACACACACACACACACACTGATGTTTTTGTGAAGAGCCGCAGAGGTTGATAAAAAGTCGCCGCAGCACCAGACGGAGGCTTCAGCCGGATTCAGAGAAGAGCAGATATTGAGAGTAAAAGTTGTTGGTTTGATGGCTCAGGTGAAAAGAACCGGTCTGATCAAACCAACAAACAAGAAAAGAACAACCAGGCCTCACAGGAGGGACTGTGTGACTGAACTCAAATCCCCACCGCAACGTTGGCCGCTATGGCAACGCTGGCTCCACTCACAACGGATAACATTACCAGGCACCTGAAAACACACACACACACCCACACACACACTCAGAGACTGTTATCAGCCAGTCACATTTCCTCATATTTTCAGGGGGAAAAACATCCATAAAGCCGTCCATCCAAGTCATCCATAAATGATTTAAAAAAATGAAGTTGCTGACACACACTTGTAATATCTGAGTGAGTGAATTCTTGTTTTAATTGTGAGAAACCTTTAGAAAGATGACTGGTTGTGGAGTAAAACTACAGTCAACACAGCCCTATCCCAGTTTGTCCCAGTTTCTCCATTAATTTGGATTCTTGTGTTTATTAAATTAATTACAGCAACTTGTGATGTGTGAACAGCAGTTCTGTAATATTTCTGTAGTTATTGTCCATTTTTTCAGGTGTGAATCTGAAACTGTACCTGATACTGACTGGATGAGGTACAAATATTTGACTGCTGGCTGGATCCTTCTGGCTGATTAACACACTTCCTGTGGTTTCAGTCCTCGACGGCTGACCTTTGACCCTTGAATAAAGGTTCAGATGTGTGTCTGTCTCAGGGTTAGGGTCAGGCTGCAGACAGAGACAGTTGCTAGGTTGAATCCCTTTTTGTCTACTGAAACGATCCTCCGATGTCATCATTTTCCAGCAGATTTGGATAAAATGAAGGTATGAAAAAGATGTTTTTTGTGTGATTTTAGGTTCCAACTAAAAAGCTGAAGAAGTTTGAGAAGGAGTACCAAACCCTCAGAGAGAGCCAGCTGCAACAAGAGGACCCCATCGACCGATACCAGGTACAGAACCAAGCAGTGCGCCAGAGTCTGGGTAAAAGCACGTAAACCTGGAAGGAAAACGTTTGAAGATGCTGCTATAAAAAGACACGTTTGTGTGGACTTTTGCCGTGAGAATGTCACTAGGTCTAAAATTAGGCTGTCGGCGCGATCGTCTCCCTCAGCCTGGAACCTGGGCTCACAGTTTCGTGGCTTCAAGTGGGACTTTGATCAGTCCACGCGTCTCATTTCTCTGTCAGGTGTTGGTTTCGAGCGTACAAACAGCAGCAGGCCGGCAGTTCTTCATCTTTGTCCCAGAATAAGACCATGCTTTTTCAGATGGTTATTAAATGGATGTGTCTGTAGACGGATTTACTGGAACTGGATCAAGGAGAGTTTATCTGCAGTGACACACCCAGATTGGTGTGTCAGGCAATGGTAAAAATGTGACTTTAGCGCAGGGGAGAAGTTTCCAGCTCCTCTTTTTAGTCATTTCTTCAGCAGCCAGTAAATTTGCTGCCTTTGGCTCTTTTTCCCTGGAGGAGCTCAAATAAGGCAGTAAACCAGACCTTTTGTGTGTGTGTGTGTGTGTGTTTGTTTAGCTGCTCCTCCCAGTTATTTTGCTGATAATCTGAGACTGTTTCCACCACTTGTGCACATTTTGGCCGCTGGTGTCGTTTTTACCAACGCAGATAAGAGTGTTGAAAAGAGAGAGAGAGAGAGAGAGAGATGGAGCAGAAAAACTGCTGTCAGGATCAGGTTTAAGTTCAGTCTGTGGAGCGGGAGCGCTGGTGTGACGGCGGCCTGCAGCGCGGTAAGAACAGGGATTTACATGATCCTAAACTGGTTGTTGTTTGGTTTGAACTAACCGTGTCGCGAGTCTTTCTGGGAGATATTAAAGGACTTTTATTGGTCCAAAGCAGCCGCAGCACCGAATTCTTGGAGCGCACGTACAGCACCATAGCTTTCTGGAAGTATTTAGATCTTAGCTTTCCCTCAAAAAAATGATTCATTTAATCTACAAACCAGTGTAAACTGTTCCCCACCACATGACATGCAGCGTGTGTGTGTGTGTGTGTGTGTGTGCGCACATCAATATTTCCAAGTGTGTGTTAATATTTCTAAGTGTATTTATAAGTGTGCGTATCTGCATTTATACTGCGTGAATTCAGCAGCAATTTAGTAACTGTGCATTTACACTGGGTCATCGCTGAAGTCATGTGATCTTTTGTAACCGTGACAACCATTCAATTATTTTGTCCCATTGAGGCTGTCATGTGAGAATGTTTACAGACCAGTGATCATGAGATTCCACTAAAGGTCTACAATGGAGGCTTTAAGGTGGTTTGTGTGTGTGTGTGTGTGTGTGTGTGTGTGTGTGTGTGTGTGTGTGTGTGTGTTTTAACACAGCTTTGCTCGGAACTCAGATAAAATCCTGCCTCTCTTATCAGACTTTCCTGAATTAAACCTCAAAGGATTTTTGTGTCACATTAAACACGTTTGTGTGTCCAGAGGGAGAACCGTCGCCTTCAGGAAGCAACCATGCGACTGGAACAAGAGAACGATGACCTGGCCCATGAACTGGTCACCAGTAAGATCGCCCTCCGGAATGACCTTGACCAGGTAACCTCCACATTGGATGGGTGCAGTTTACTGTAGATAAATGTGGTTCGATTCAGTCACTCTCACACTGAATTGTGTGTGTGTGTGTGTGTGTGTCCCCACCCTCAGGTGGAAGACAAGGCAGATGTTTTGAACAAAGAGCTGCTGAGCACTAAGCAGCGTCTGGTGGAGACGGAGGAGGAGAAGCGGCGTCAGGAGGAGGAGACGGCTCAGGTAGCAGCCGTCTAGCTCAGCTGGATCAGTGATGTCACCATTTTATAGTCTCCTTCTCATCAACATCATCTCTTTCTGTTGCCCGCAGCTGAAGGAAGTGTTTCGGAGGGAGCTGGAAAAAGCAGAGCTGGAGATCAAGAAAACTGCAGCCATCATAACGGAATACAAACAGGTCTGGCTGCTTTAGGAAGAAGACTTTGGAGGAACTGAATCATTTTATGCGTTGAAACGCACATCTTTTGTCATGTATTTAACACGGTGTCTTTTATATCGTCCTCCTTCCTGCTGTGGTTCCAGATCTGCTCCCAGCTGAGCACCAGGCTGGAAAAACAGCAGGCAGCAACAAAGGAAGAGCTGGACGCCGTCAGGGTGAGAGGAGAGCTCAGCCTCTGCACACATTCACGGCTACAGTGAGGAAAGGCGCACTGCTTCATGGAACAATGGGATTTTCAGGACTTTTCTGTCTTTCGCTGTCGTTCCATCACGCTCCCACTGGCCCGCAACCAGAAATCCTCATTCAGCCCTCCTCAAAACAGCTGATGTGGGTGTGGCCGCAGAGCTGCTCAGACCTGGATAACCATCAGGAAATTCTTCCAAATGGCATTAAGTCCCTGCCGGAAAGAGAAGCAGGCAGGCTTATTCAACCCGTACAAGATATGAGATAAAAAGATGTCATTTAGAGGCATTAGGAAGGGAAGTGTTGTTCACCGTCCACTGCTCAGATGCAGACTGCAGGGTGGAGCTGCATATTTCACCATGATTAAATACATGAATTGTGAAATTTTAACTTGCGCAATGAGTGCCTGCCAGAGCCAATTTCTAAAAAATGGTTTAAACTGTGACATGTGAGGTCCTGCCCAGCGCAGGACACGCTCGCAACCATGTTAGCCACATGCTAACATAGGTGTGTGTTGTGTGTCTGAACGTGCAGAGTAAAGTCCTGAGCTGTGAGCACTGCAGGGACCTCTTCAGCACCGTAGGCTCCCTCCAGGTGACTTCCCCTGGCAGGCAGAAGACCTCCGCCGAGCCCACGGATGAAGAGAAGGACGGACTGAAGGAGCAGCTGAGGGAGCTGGAGCTGGAGCTGGCCCAGACCAAACTGCAGCTGGTGGAGGCCAAGTGTCGCATCCAGGTCAGCTGTATCATCCACCCACTCTGGATAATGATAAATAATGAAGGGGCTGGATAACTGGCATCAGTATATGATTTTAACGAGAAAGCACCATTCAAAGACGTCGCTATTTAGCTTAGCTCAAATGCTAATAATCAGTGTCCCTGCTCCTCTCTTCCTTACAGGAGCTCGAGCACCAGAGGGGAGTTCTGATGAATGAGATCCAGGCTACCAAAAACTCCTGGCTCAGCAAAACTCTGGGCTCCCTGAAGAGTTCCACTTCTTCCTCTTCCTCCTCATCCTCCGTGGCACAGGCACCATCCTCCCCCAAGGAGGGCCCGGCCTAGCCGAGCTTCCTTCTCCTTCTATCGCTCCGTCCCTGCAGGATGCACCAGAGAACCGAGGAACGCAAGTTGAAGAACCAAGCAACAGTGAAATGCAGTATTGTGTTTTTGTAGCTGACATCTCACTCGTCTTCTTGGACTCAACGGAAAAGGTGAAGACGGAGGATCAGATCAGCCTCGTATGTTTTACTTCATTTTTTCCTTAGAGTGACTGAGATTTGATATAAGCTAACTGCTGGTTCTAGTCTGAGCTCCAAACTGCCATCGGGAGAAAAGTGAGGTAATCACAACGTCCTGAAATGAGGAACTCACTCTTGTGGTCGTCAAAGGTTACTGCAGATGTTTTAGTGAGATTAAACAAAATTTTAATTGTAATTAAAAGAAAAAGCTTCTGTTACACTTTAGGTTCACCTCCTGTTAACAGTCTACAACATAGATGGCTCTAAGAAGGAATACTGCATTCATTTATTGTTCAGTAACGTAAACAATGTTCATATATATGTAAAACTAATTATTTGTAATAATCCTGTACAGTTCCGCAAGAGAAGAAAAACAAGGAAATGTTCTTCTAATGATTTTATTAGGTGTTTTAGATTTGAATGTCACCTCTGTCGAAGACATGTAAGCACAGTGTGTTAGCGAGTCCAGACGCTGAAAGACCAAAGTTGCGTGGTTAACACCCTGCACGGTTCAGCAGTTCACATTCAGGTGTGTAATATCTTTAAATGCCACTTAAAGGTTTTATTTTACATTTGCAGTACTTTTTTTAAATCCTGATTAGAACAGAATTGTGTTCTAACAGCTGTGTTGTCTTATATGTAGCCTCCTAGGACCTGGCGTCCATGTGTGGACGTCACATTTTTGGTTTGTCTACCACAATACTAGATTTTGGTCAGCAAGGGCCTGGTGTTCAGGACAGTGACATTATTGTGGTTTATCAACATCTAAAAGGAATGGCCTCGTATGTGGACATTATAACCAACCACATCATGTGAAAAAGATCATTCTTTTACACTCATCAAGTGCCAATTAGCCAAAATATCAAAGGGAAAATAAAAATGCGTGCCATGCAAGAGTTCAGGTCTTAGGAGGTTAAGAATCTACTTTGCTTTGTTACAGTATCACAGATCTTCATTTTTTTTTTTAAATTATAGTTAATTTTGCATTATTTGGGTTTTTTTATGCCGCCTCGGTAATGCTGCAAAGACTGATATAAGCGGTTCGTTTCTCTCTCAGAATACTTAGCAGACTGAAGAATCAGCAATTGTGCAACGCGAGTGAACTATGCTGGTTTTCGTACATCGGGGTTTATACCCACAGCACAGCTGCCATTTGCTGGGCAGCGAGGCATCTCCTGAGTTTCTCTTCCAGCAGCAGAATTTTGTTGTAGCCAAATATTTGTTTTTTTCTCTGACACTGGAGCTGCAGCGTTGGTGCCAAACAGGTCCCTGGACTCTCCCCTCTGTCACTGAAGTCAGCCATGTTCTGCTTGAGCTGGTGTGTGTGTGTGTTTCTTTTTCACGATGCTGCCTTTTCTGTTGGCCGATGAGAGAAAAGCCAAAGCCTGGGATGTTGGCGAATGTCAGCTGTGCCATGGGAACCTCCCCCGGGCCTGTCCGAAGCTCCCGGCCTGTCGGCCCCTGGTTGGAGCCTGTCGTCTCTGTTGGCCGATTGTTGAAGTTCCAGTTGTAGATTCACTTTGGGGTAAACCGTTGCCAAGTTGGAGAAATCTCCTCGTCTTTCTGTGCACTAACATTAATGCTTGGAACACTATTTAACGTACGTTTGACAGTTATCAGAGAGGTTATTTTTCATCCGTTTGATTGTTGTTGCTGAAAGGAAAAGAAGGTTCCCGGATCAGCGGATCTGGATCAGAGCAGATCAGAGCTGCCATGCGTGTTGTTACCGTTTCACACCGATGTGACCCGTTCCTCCGCTTGATCCACCCAACGCTGTTCACTGCACATTAACCGTCTCAGCTAAATAAACAAACTCTGGTTTTCCTGATGGTTTGTGCCCTTTTGAGTTTCTGTTCAGCAGACCCAGTTACACCACTGATCAGTGCTGTGTGTTTTACCAGTGTAATGAATAACTGTTGAGAATTCCCACACACTCCAGTCAGCTGTACATGGGTGTGTGGTGTGACTTGCATCCTGACACACATCTGATTATAATCATGCATTAAATGTCCCTGCAGAGGTAGTGAAAACATCCACCGGAGGCCCATCTGCTCCAGGTAATCCAGGCAACCCCGACCTGCTTTGAGGTCCCTGTTTGAGAAAAACGCCAAAGGTATCGCAAGCAAAATTCATGATTAGGTATCGATTACAGGGCAAAGATTTCTGAAACTGGTCAGAAAAAGCCAGATTGTCTCCACTCTTCCGTGCGGGGGCTGGAATTTAGGGATGTATAAATATGAACTACCTCTGTTGTAACCATGGTATAACAGTTTGGAAGTCCAAATGGTTTCTTTCCTACCTATTGCCTGATCGCACCTGTCGGTTTCGCCCACTCTCAGGTCACGAGACCCTTAGGTATTTTTAAC
Organism: Pao palembangensis; assembly: GCA_015343265.1. Classification (NCBI taxonomy): domain Eukaryota; kingdom Metazoa; phylum Chordata; class Actinopteri; order Tetraodontiformes; family Tetraodontidae; genus Pao; species Pao palembangensis. Next base: position 25,178,635 of record CM027082.1, on the reverse strand, counting down.
CGTCTGTGCTCTCTCTGTACATCTGTTCAAAGTGCTCTTTTTACGCCGGTTCGCCAACAAAATACAGCGTTGGCTCCCTCCTCTGCCCCAAAACACAAAACACTCAACTCCTTCATACTTACCTCCATTCTTCACAGCACTTTTTGCATTGAGCTGTGTGGACTTCAGCATCTACTGATGGACAGGATGGCCTGGGCCTGGGCGTCCTGGGTAGACACCACTGGATCCTTCTCAGCATCCCCACCAAACCGGAGCTGCAGAGGTGACACAGCGATGGCATCAGAAAAGCTTGGCATTCATACAGTCGTCAATATTTGTCTGTTGTTAGACGCTGGGGGCTGGTACACGCTGCTGCTGTGAGCACTTACAGGCAGGCTCAGCATAGTACCAGGGGGTTGGGGAACACCATCGGCACCAGGCAGACCAGGACGACTGGGAGGACCCTGCTGAAGAAAATCACAAAACTGATACAGATGCAGAAGCCTGGGGTGTGCTATTTATATTTTGCTTTCCCAGGACTCGATCAATCTGTGCACCACGCTGCCTGCTGCAGGCCACTGTTGTGTTAGAAGTGGAAGCCTTCTGCTGTCAAAATTTGACTTTTGTATGCACTAATGTCATTTTCTAAAGTATTTAATTACTTATGGACACACACAATGAGCACATGACTGCTCATGAAATGCTTCGCTGATGTTTCTCTCCTAATTGTCAGAGACTGACTCTCGGCTCCTTCTGCTCCAGAGAAACCCCTCTACACTCCTGCAATCAGGCTGCAACCTGGCGGTGAGCTTTACCCGCTTCTTGGTTCGGAACGTTCTGTACTTGAATGACGTCTGTTGGTTTGTCTGGTTCATCGTGACTCTTTAATCAGAAGCAGAAGGATCAAACCTTTTTGAAACGATTGGAAAACAATATTGTCCTCGAAGTAGCGCACTTAATTTTTGGATATGATGTGGGCGTGGCTACGTTACTAACAGTATTTTTAAAAAACACTACAAAATTAAGACCATTTAAAATCATTAGGTGCCTAATAAAGGCGTAATTAAGTTAAAATCAGTTAACGTCTGTCTAAAATTTTACCAGCGCTCTTGTATGACCGACTCCAAAAGTCAAATTTAAAAGAAGGTAACGTTCAGAAATTCATCAAATTCTGGAGGCAGGGAATGCCGGTTTGTCTTTCAAAATAATTACAATCCAACGTCCTTATTTTAAGACGGAAAACTCAAACGTAAAAAAGTTATCGAATTTGACCCGACCGATATTGTTGACAACACATTATCCATCTTATTCTGTTGCCGTTTTCCTAAATATATATATATGTATGTATGTATTTATGTATCAGTTGTCGTCACCAGTTCCAATACATTACATACTATTGATGCTTTAATTCTGAAAATTATTCTGGAAATTGAACAAATATTTGGGTATTTTTTTCAGGGACCAACAGTTTCGTTTTTCCGGGAAGACGCACCTCGACACAAAACTTTCAATTCAGACTCTCACTCGTGAACCAAGTTCCACAGAGAATGTGATAATGAATATTGCATCAAATCTGCATTGTTTTGCTTATAGCTTAGTTATCGGACTAAACATAAAAAAAAAAAACTTTACATTTTTTATTTTAAACAGCTTTATTAAAAAGCACATACCACATAAAAGGTGCAAAGGAGGCAGGAAATTGGTCAGTGTTAGCCAGTTTCTGTTTATAAAGCTTCAACTTGCGAGAAAAGCCATTACGAGCCATATACAAGATTATTTATGCTTCCTCAAAGTCATTTGGAGGTGAATTGTCGTGGAAATACAGGTCAGCGTACTGCAGGATGTGGTCCACAGCAGAGAGCAGAAGTATATCGGTGTTCACGTTCACTTCCAGCTCTGACGAGTAGTTCTTGACTGGGACGATGTACGAGGTGGACATACCCAGCAGAACGGCGGCTTTATTGATCTACACACAACAAACGAGACAGTTAAACGCGTCAAAATCCAGCGAACGTGAAAAGATTGAGGAATCACACTGGACTTGGGTCCGTTTGAACTGACCGCGTCATGGACGACGCGGCTGTTGTAAACCAGGGTGACATCTCGGGCTGTTTCTAGACAGATTTGGTCAATGTGCGTCAGCAGAGCCACCTGATGGATTCCTGGGAGGATATCGAGAGATTTGAGAGATGCTGGAAGACGAGCACCACCTTTAGTTTGATATCTAAAGACCCCGTCCTATGACACAAAATCCGAGGACCTTTTCAGATCCGCCAACCGTGACAGATATGTGTATATACTGCCCAGAGGTCCGTTTCTCACCGAGGTCGCTGATGTGTTCTCGGAGCTGCTGGAACGACGAGTTCAGGCTTTTAGAGTAGGTGGAGATTTTGGAGGCGTCCAACACGAAGGCCACGCAGTGGATCTTCTCCATCAGGCTCGGCCTCTTCACGTAGCCGACAGTCTGAGACGCATTCACCGGCTTATGTGGACTGAACTGATCAAAGAAGAAGAAAGAAGGACGCTCGTGCTGGGTGTTACCATGGCATCGGTTCCTAAACAGCAGCTCAGAACTAAGAGGCAACTCATTCACCAAACTGCACTCCAGGCGGAGGTTTCCCGCCCTTACCTTGTGCCCCTCGGGTACATAACCTTTAATGACGGACAGGACGTCATGGAGGGAGGGTCCCATCATGGCTCCGTCGCCCAGGCCCATGGTGTCACACAGCACCAGCCCACTAGGCTGTTCTCTGCTCAGGCCGTGGATTTTGAAGAACTGTAGCTGGGCCCAACATGAAACGGTTAGAGGGGTCACCTGACCCAGAGTGAAGGTCAGTCTCTTTGATGCTCACCTTCTTGGTGAAGCTGGTGGAGAAGGAGCCCACCATGGCCCGGTTAGTGACTCGTCCATTAAACACTGACTGGACCGAACTGATGAAGCTGGACTTTCCGGAGCCGACCGGGCCGAGAAGGAGAACCCTGGCCTCGGTGGCCTCTCTGCAGCCGGGCTTGTATGAGCGAACGCTGTTCATCAGGGTTGTCTTCTGCCTGCGCAGGAGTGTATCATTGCACTGCTCCTCGTGTTTTACACATAATAATGCATATTGAAATAAACACTCACTCCTCTGTCCACTTCATCTCTCTCCACGGAGACTGTAACATCGTCAACAGCCCTCAAATTCGAGCCAGAGATAATTAGTATCTCGACCTGTTATCAGCTTTTTCTGCATGTAAATAACTCAAGAAAAAAAATAAATCAGATGTCGTCGTAGAAATGATGGAAACTGGATTGTAATGTTGCCAAATCAGTTCAGTAGTTTAACTTTAAAGCAATAAGACCTTACATAACATTTACACGTCGCACAAAAGGTCAGTTACTCACCGGAGAATGCGAAGGCCTGATCGGTATTCTTGTCTTTAGTACGTGATTTGAAAATTCTGTCATCCAGAAAAGACGCTGGATTGTTCTCTGCGGATTCGCCTTCGGGTTCCCCTTTTTTGCCAATTGTAAACCTGGCTGGAGAGGAACCGCTGAACCTGACATTAGTTAAAGAAAGAGCGAGATGAATTAAGTAACTACTAACACTTCAGTCTTTTGAATACTCCAAAATACAGTATATCTGGGAAAGACATGAAAACGTGAAATCATAACAAATACTTCTGTGAGTGAGTGCGTGTATTAAACTTTTAACTCATTTTATTAAAAGTTTGGCATAACTCTGCTAAACAACCAAGCTCTTTTTTTTTTTCGAATAAACAACACGGACGCATAATTTTGAGCAACTTCAGATCAGCCGGAACTGTCGCAGGACAACCGCGCATTTAAAATACTGCCTCCCTTAGGAAAATATATTTAAGTGTGAAATGTTACCCCAAAAGTCCAGATGATTTATCCATGAGCTGCAGATGCTGCAAACAGCAGTTAGCGGAACCTTGGACGCGCAGTCAGGCCTAAAGAAAATGCTCCTCTTTCCGGAAAAAAGAAAGTGAAACTCATCAAACTCATCCAATCACGCCATTGTTGTAGTTTTGCTTTCATAGCCTGAATTTTATGACGAAATAATCACCTCTGTCTGTCAGTGATATTTCAGGCTACACACAGAGCTGATTATTGACGATTCTCAAAGTAGATGGTTTTGTAAAAGAAATAAATGATATTTTCCTGTTTTGGTTAAGGTTGTTTTTGCTTTTTCCAATATGTCCACCCGAGGGCGCCACAGTCTTGCTGTAGTTATTTTCACCTGCGCTTCTTGCAGTAAAGTAGCAGCTTTAGAAAATGATCTTTATTTCATCCAAAACACAAACCCAGTGTGAAATAAATGTTCACTTTACTCCAGTCCCCCTTTTGACATTTAATGCATTTTATACTAAAAAAAAATAAAACATACATGAACTACATCAACTAACGTTGTTCTTTATAGTAAACAAATTCATTATCGCCCCCTGGCGTCAGGGGTGTTGTTTTCCTGCTTAAAAACGAAATAATTATTCCAACTTCAAAAATACCAGATTGATATGATTAGAAATATAATAAGGTACCTTTTTTCATTTAATAATTACACAAATTCCAAAACGCATATGTCTGACAGTGTAAAATAAAACTAAATTTACAGCGCCTGGAACTTATTTAAAAATAAATAAATAATCAACATGACCCGAATTAATTTAAATAGATGGAAAATCAATTGACCAGAGATCTAATGTTTGTGTATGTTGACAGTCATCCAAACTATCGCATGTCTCTGTCACGAAAGCTGCTTGTTGGCGCACAAATCCTCCACACGGATTCTTCTGCAGAGATAAGCATCTCAGCAACAACTCGACAGGAACGTACATGCGGCAGAGACCTGCAGTCAGGGTTCCCTTTGACAACCGGTCTCCCCTGACTCACACAACAAACAAACACTCCAGAATTCCACCTTTCTTAAAATCCACAAGATCTTTTATTTTTCTATCGATTCTTAAACTGAGCTGTTACTTCCAAAACCTCCCATACTGTTAACCCAGCAGTGACCTTCTGACCTCTGAACACTCTCCTCTCCTCTCCTCTCCTTCCTCTCTTTCTCCTCTTCTCTCCTCTCCTGTTCACCGAATGTGTTTATGGGAAATGAAAGAAAAGTGTAGAGGGTGGATGTGAAAACGGGAGAAATATTATGAGGAGAATATGTAAAAAACAGAACCAGGATATACAATAACATAAATGGAGGAAAACAGAGGAGAGGAGGGGACAGGAACTGGCCTGAACCAGACTCTCTACCCCTCCTTTTCCCCTCTCTGCTTCCTTTCCCTTTTCTTCCACCTCTTCATATGTCCAGATCTTCTTCTCCTAATGCACCATCGTGTGCTTGTTGTGGGCAGGAGAGGTCTTAAACATTAGATCCTCTGGATGATTCAGGAAGTGACAGGATGATCCAGGAAGTGACAGGGGTTGATCCGGGAAGTGACGGGTTGAGCCTGGAAGTGACAGGATGATCCAGGACGTGACAGGCAGGTATCCCCCTGCACAGTCAAGGGCAGGCACCTGGCTAACAGGCCTCCACTTAGTCATGACAGATTTCATGATGCTCTCAATACAAACAGCACAACATCTATATAAAGATATTCTAAATGTGATTTGGAACACCAGCGAATGTACTTGACTTTGTTGTTTCACTTCAGACAGTGGTGTCTGGTTTTCCTTAGACGGGTTCAGTCTGATATTCTGGCTCAGGGGAACTGACACTATTCCTGGACTCAGCAAGCTGCCAAGTGCTTAACTTAGTTTCCTGGCTGGAGGCAGCTGCACTGGTGGACTTGAGAATCCAGGTTAAAGGCAATATTACCTGTGTTTCCAGAAATCTTCAGCCATCAGCTCCAACATGGAATGTGCGTGCACAGCAAGCACACTCCTCTCAACGTTACACTTCGTCTGTCACCAACATCATTTTTCAATTCATCAGCGCGAGTTCATCTTCAGCTTGTTAACTTTGCTGAATAATAATATAAACAGTGCTACCTAACCCCCCTGATCCCCAGAGCCTCCGAGAGACGGGAGCGCTGCAGGTCAGACTCCTGACCTCTGACCTTCTGAGGACATAACTGTGAGCTACTTGCTGAGTCAGCATCAGCGCAGCGCACGAGGAGATAAGAGCTGCTCAACGCCGACCTGCAACCTCTATGAGGTGTGACCAAAGGCAGCTGGAAACCGTCAGGGCTGCTGTGACAAATCGTGTGATACGGTGGCGGCAAAGGAATTCCTTCCTGTGTGTGTGTGTGTGTGTTTTGGAAACTGCCCACTGGGTGCACATCTACAACAGATTTACAGTATCTGGAGCAAAACAACTCAGCAGGAAACCTCTTTTTGTCGTATGAGAACTCCGAAAAATCAGTCCCACCTGGACCAGGAAGAGGCTGCGCCGTGCCGCGCCGCACCGTGCCGCGCCGTGTCGGTTTTCCACAGCAGAGCTCTCCGGCTGTGTTTTATTGATGCCTGGAGACTTGAAAAATGTGGATGCAAACATTTTTTCTCTGTTTTACAGTGAGTTCTGTTTAAAAGAGAAAAAAATCATCTGCCTTTGGTTCAGAATCCAGATGTTCTCTTCTTCCTTCTCATGCATCCGCACCTGTTTCGTGTCAGTCACCACTGTGCTGTATTTATGCTCTCAGTAAAAGAAGCGTGTGGATGCGACAGCCCCCCGTGTTGCTGCTGATCGCTCACCGTTTTATCATCCCGCAGCTCAGCAGAATCAGTTGTTTATGTACCCTTCTAGAGCTGAAGAGGTTCTATAAACACCAGACGTGAACTCAGTCTCACCTTGCACACACGTATCAGCACTGGAGACCAGTTGAAAAAACAGCGCCGTTTCAGCAAAAGTTGAGACGTTTAGCAGATAAAAGTAGATCCATAACTAACTGGAGTGGCGCTTGGTCGGGGTCACGAGGGTCGTCGCTGATGTGCTGCGTAAACAAGCATCCGTGAGACGCCTCCTGACCTTGATTTTGTGATGTCTGCTGCGTGCATTCTCAGCATGGACATGTCTGCCAGGCATGTGAGCGGGCGCCCCGGCTTAGGCCCTCAGAGGGCAGTCAGCGTGCTGTGTTACCCCCACCTAACCCACCTCTCATCCATCTGCTTCTCCGCTAACCTCGCCGTGGGCCCGAGCCAGCGAGAAGCAGTGCAAACCGGCATGAGCCAGTGCTGAAGCTGTATCGCCCCCCCCCCCCACCACCCCCACTACTTCCTCCCATATGTATGAGCACACTCATACACGCACACATCATAATTACTGCACTTATGAGAACCTTCCATCGTTTACATTCACTGACCCTCAGCAGTCATTTCTAAACTCAAACTTTTAACAGTTTTTGTTTTAAAGTAATCGGTGTTTTATGAAAGATGGGCGAGTACAATACCAGCCTGTAATGCAGTGAAATATTTTTAGCAGCACACACACACACACACACACACACACACACACACACACACACACACTGTTTGGCTAGTCTAAGTTTACAAGGCCTTTTCCTGTTTTGGGGGAGCTGCTGGGATGTGTTTTGGTGAGCCAACTTCCCACAAGATGCGCACACATCGAAGGTCATCGCTTGACTCTCTTTCTGCAGTTAAAATGGAAGAAAACGTCCTCAGTTTCACACAAACATCGCCGTCAGCAGGCAGAATATGTGCAGCGCTGGTGAATGCAGGAACCTCTGTTTGTGCAGACTTTTGCTTTAAATCAGGCATCGCACAGGCTTCTAATCGAATAGAAATTGTGCACAAGGATGTCATCACGGCGCTTTTGGAAATAGAGGAACTTTTCCTTTGACAGGCTTTAATGTGGCAGAAGCTTTGTCTTCTAGAGTTAATGACTCTTCAGCAAACTCTTGTTGACGAGAAGTGAGTTTCAGAAATGGCAGCTTTTCATGCTAAACAATCCTGCAGTCTTCTGGATGTACAGTGCAGTGGTGGGGGGATGGGGGCGGGGGTGGGGGGCATTACAATGATTAATCACATGCTCACAAGTAACGAACACAGGAAACACTTTTCTCCCCTCACCATGTGTATCACAGTCAGTTCCTGTTTGAGTGTGTGTGTGTGCGTGTGCACGCGTGTGTGTATGTGTGTGTCTGCGAGGGGCTGATTTTAAACACAGGGCCTGCAGACGTCTTCAGCAAACCTTCAGAACCCAGATAAGACGACTTTGTGAGTCGAGTTTCTCATCAGGACTCACCACTAGCATTAGCAATTAGCATGCCTCTGATTGGAGTTCAGAGGCAAAGCTTTGATTTTATGTGTCGACATAAAATTTCACTCCACGCTCGCTGTGCCAATGCAACAGTTTATTAGCGAGCCGCTGAAACGAGTCCAGCAGCAGTTTAGCTGTAAAGTTTCAGCCAACAGTACAAAGAAGGCATTGTTTTTATTCAATTCAACTCATACAGAAGACAACATTCACAGACATTTAGCTGCGGAAATCATCCACACAACACAACGTTCTTCATGAAAGACTGATTTTATTACCCAGCTGTGTGAAGAGTCAGAAATGGTAATAATGTCAAATGTGCCGCACCGTGTCATTGTTTCTGAGGAGCCCGTACGTCGGCCAAGGGCCAGGCCCTGGAGCACGCACAGCTCTGCTCTTTGCATGTTTTTCTAGACGTTGTCTGTCTCGACGGGAGGTTTAAACTTGCGGTTTGTCGTTTAAAGGGCCATGTGAGGTTACCGCAGATAAGGGAAATTCTCGCTCTGTCCTGATTGGCTGATCGGTGACTCGCGTTTTTGTTAAAGGTACTTGACAACAGGGCAGCCAATGAGAGGAGAGCAGTGGGAGGAGCCTGATGTACCCAGCTGTCTGCATCCTCACACACGCACGCACACACACACACACACACACACACACACACACACACACAAAGGTTTTTATTTTCACTTCCCCTTTGTTGAGAGGGTTGTTATTCAGTGAACTTCAGTGCTTTCCAAAGTTCGAGTTTAAACACGTTCACGTGACTTTTTTTATTGCCTGTCGTTATAATGTAATTAGAGAACAGCTGCGACCGACAGAACATAATTTCATCACTGATTTGTGCTCATTTCTGCAGTAATGTCAGCAGGTAAACACATGCACGGTGTGGTTAGTCGCGATACAGGAGAGACGTCATTGACCGTGTGTGTGTGTGTGTGTGTGTGTGTGTGTGTGTGTGTGTGTGTGTGTGGGTGGGTGGGGGGTCATTGTTTTTTGCTTTTCCATTTCTCAAAATACAACAAATAAGAAAACAGCTAGTAATCAGCTGTTCAGGCTGATGCTAGCCTTTAAAGGGCCCTAAAACTCAGGGTCCACACCAGGCATTCCCCAGATGTAGAGACTGGCTGTAGTTGGTCTTCTCCCAGACAACAAACTGGTTTTACACCATTAGAGGAGGAGTGTGGAGCAACATCAATTCCAAGAATCCGTGATCTCTGGTTCAAAAAGATGTTTTGTCAAACAACATGGACAAACACACTTTAGTTTAAGATGCTACACACGTGCATGTGTATTCAGTGTTGTATCCATTAGTGTTGCTGGTTTAACTGGAGCAGCAGGTTTTTACACAAAGGCTTCTATCCACACAGGAGCTGTCGCGTCTTTCTTTTTCTTTATCTGGAGTAAAAAAATGTCCATATTGCTTTTTTTAAATTTTATTTGGTGTCAAATGCGAATGTTAGGGTTAGGGTTTGATCAAACGTTGCAGCAGCGCTGCAGGGCTTTTTGGTCTGGCCTGGGTTTGACACCGGCCGGCCCACTCGCCTCCGTGACCTCAGGTGGATCCAGCTGATCACACATCTGGGTTTAGTTCTACGCTTTAGGTGAAGCTTTGTTGGTTTTTTTTAGTTACAGGACTAAAACGGAGAGACTTCAGCTTCCTTCAGAGGACTCAGGTCAGCTGCACAGGGTGTGTGTTTACGTGACCTGAAGGGGGGATTAAATCATCAGAGTGACCTCCTGTGACATTCAGCTGGGTTTGGGGGGGGGGGACTGTCTTTTCTCAGGCTGTGAGGGAGCTACTGAGACTCCTCTGCTTAGCCTGACTCAAAGAAACACACACATACACACACACACACACATATGTTTTTCTCTAACAAACGTTGCTCCTTCTCTACCTCATCCAGATCCCCTGGGAGAACGGCCCAGGGCAGGATGGGAAACATAGTTCCCTCCAGCAGCTTCAGACCGACGTCAGGTAGGCCTAATATTTGCGTCCACTCATGAACTCTTTATTCCACCTGTGATCGTGTCTGTAGGAGTGTGTCGGGTGTGTTCCAGGACATTCAGAGGCCTCGTCTGCCACAATAATGATGTGAGTGATTACTGTCAGAACCAGTAGTTATAAAAGAGGGTATTCAGGTTCAGGGATGTGCCCCTACGTGAAACTATGTTTATAACAACGTAGCCATTAGTCACCGCGGGGTTAGCGCAAAGTCCGTCAGCTGACAGAGATCATGTAACATCATGTAACTGATCACACAAGAGCACACCAGGCTGGTTATTTGTTATTGTAGCGTTAGCCTTTTGTTTGACTGTAGGCAAACGTTAGGTTTTCAGGAAGCAAAAGTCAGCGCAGTTAAACACCAGTCTATGTGAACTGGTTCTGAGACCAGTTGGTTGGACTGGGATTGTGAGTTCAGTCTGATCTAAATATGTCGATGTGAGGTGTCAGAGGGGCCAGTGAACAGAGACGTCAGCTTTCAACGGTGTGTGTTTGTCTGGCTGACTGCCACCTGACAAACTGCTCAACCAGTTTAAAAAGGGAGGAGGAAAAAAAAAACAGCCGTCAAACTAACTGGGCCTCCCACCTGCCTGCTCGTTCCCCAGCCTGGCCGATCCGGCTCGTGTTTTTCAGAAAGACGACACACCGCTCGCTAACACCCGGGCTTTAAAAGCAGGCAGCCAGCCAGCCAGAAGGAGGAGAAAAACAAACCCAACAGGTTTCAGCTTTCCTTTAGATGAAAAACAAGCGACCAGGCGGTGCAGAGAGCAATAATAGAGAGGCGCAGACATGTGCGCTGACAGAGGAGCCCAGTTTGGTGCCCTCCGACACCAGAGCAGCAGGACTTCCTCTGAAGTAGCACTTTGCTGTGATGTGGCTGCTGGTGGGGGGTGAAGATGGAGGTCCTGCCCTCGCCTCCATCACTAGCAAACAGGCCGCGAAACCACTCTGAGCTTAAACATCTGAGCTCGGCTTGGAAGGCGAGCAGACAGTCAACACCAGGCAGCATTTACAGCCTGTTTTCTCACTCCCGACTTCTCCAGTAACAAAGTTTGGTGAGAGCTTTGCTTCAGACGAGCCACACAGAGGACTGGGCTGAGGCTGTTTGGTGTAAAAACAAGCGCTGGCCTATATAAACCCCTGACTCTCCAGGGGAACCAGCGGAACAGAACAACACACTCCTACAGCCCTTGGAGATGTGCGTGCGGCTGTTGTTCAGACTAGGATTAAAAGTGAAGTGAGAAAGGTGAAACAGCTCCTGACAGAGGCGAGGGGCAGGAGCTGGGTCCAGTCAGGTATAGAATTACAGCAGACACCGTGTTAGGAGCGCTGGCTCCAAACACGGTGTCTGCTGCAGGAATCAGGGAAGCGAATATGGAAATTCAAGATGGCGTCGTTTCCCCTTCGATTCTGTGGGATGCTTTAAAGGGTATTCACACTCACGAGCTTTGACTTTTGTGTGTATTGTCCCTTTAAGAGTGCTCATTAAAAAAAAGTCACATTAAAAGCACGGATGAGAAGTGACATCCATATAGAAGGGTAAATTCCTGTTGCCGTGGTGACATGACTGCTGCCTTTTGTTTCTTCTTCTTCTTCTTTTATGTTCTCCATCTATCAAAGATGCCTCCTTTCACATTAAAGCTGAGCTGCACTTACTTACTTTTATTTTCCTGGATTTTGCACTTTGTTCCTCTCTGACGTTACAAAGCACAATTACAGTATTCTACACAGTAAGAGGACTTTGAATCCATATCACTTTTATACTTCTGGGGCTGGTGGAGGGACTCGTGTTATCATCTGATTCATGCTGAGCTGAATCTGGCAGGTGTGAAATGAAAACCTCGATTAGCGAAAGTTTCCATCTGACATGTGGTGTAACTCCAGTCCAGCGACATCGTTTGATTAGAAAAGCCAGCCCAGAGGAAGGGAGGGGGCCGTCGCTGTCGTACCAGATTTAGTGAGTATTTCCTGCAGAAAACAGGATCAAAATTGATCCCAGATGATTCCCCACATGGTGCTCTGTACCGGCGGTTACGGTCCTGGTCCGAGAGGCAGGAGAATGCCCTGGAGGGGCCACCAGTCAAGCTGAAACTGAAAGAATTTGAAAATCTTGATAGTAATGTCAAAGTACAGGCTGAGACTTAGATAAGTGACGCTGCTTATCAGGACACAGTTCATCCTAAAACATGAATGCAAAGGGCTCCAAAATAAATGATCAGCCTTTTAAAACTCCTGTTATGAAACAGTGTGGTTTTTATTGCTGCGGCAGCCACAGACTCAATGAATTCATTATAGTCTATTCTTTGATTTCTGAGATATAAACTTAATTTCATTTAATGATATTTAAAGCATTTACCTCCGACGCTCCGTTTGCAGAGCACAAGTGGGAGGAAATGAAAAGCTATAGAACTATTTTTTGGGGGACTGTAGTTAGTATGAGTTACTGTGTGACTTAAGGTCTTTGTCTTTGTGCCTGGAGCTGGACCATATCCTCGAACCTACAGCTCATTTCACAGCGTTAAACTCTTTCAAACCAGCATATCTTGCGCCTTAAAACATTGTTGCTGCCTGTGGACATGTAGACAACAGAGGGTTTGTATCATCCGAGAAACGCTCTAAAGTTAGCCGTGTCTTAAAATGCATCAACTTTTCTGTGGGTCATGTGAACAAGGCATGAATGTGGGGAAAA